>CM055341.1:3539664-3595668 GCA_029228605.1 Salix koriyanagi | reverse complement strand
CCCGACAGAAACAGCACTTAAACTCAATCTGGCTGACATATTTAATTCAAAAAACCTACAACCCAAGACTGGGTTTGCTAAACTAGAAAATATATGGCTGGATGAGAAGAGACACCGAAGCTGAAACTGAAAGATGGGGAAAATGCTGCTGAGCAGCAAACAATTCTCATTTTTCAAAGACATCGCAGGCAACACGCACAGTTTATATCTGGATTCTATATGAATCCTTAATAGTCAACATAATATAAGAGTCAAACGAAAAAGAGGACTAAAAAAACAGCGTCCAGTTTCAACATCATAAGAAATGCTGAATCTTATTCAGCGAAAAAGAGAAAATTGTCTCGTGTGATTAGATAAACAGCTCAAGCAGCAATGCATAAAAATGATGCTGGCAAGGTGAAGTCTTCTTCACCGTTTCTGATTCCGTAGTCTCTCTTGGCTAGTGAAGATTTCAATGATCTATGTCATCGCACTACTCTACAATTCAACCAATCAATAATGTCCGCCATGATCTCATCCCGTTCTGGTTCAAACAGGAGATCATGCAAGAACCCTTCTAATAGTTTGATGGTCTTGTCAGCCGAGGCGGCTTCTTCGTACAGTTTCCGAGAGCCGTCCGGGTCGGTGACGGTGTCGGCAGCACCGTGAAGAACGAGGAGCGGAACTCTCAGTCTTTTCAGATTCTGCTGTAGGTAGGCTGTGATTCTGAGAATTTCATAGCCAGTCTTTCACCCTGATAAATCCAGTGTAGACCAGTGGATCTGAATACTTGGCCACTAGTGCCTCCGGGTCCCGAGAAACCGGCATGCCATTCTTGTTTGAGGTGCTAAGTTGGAATGTCGGCAGCAAAAATGAGATGACTGGGGCTAGTAGCTGCCATGATCACAAAATAAGAGTGTCCCTCTTAATGATTTGATTTCCTTTTTCACATCAACAGGATACCATCCATTGTGTTCTGGTTTATGAACACGATAGGAGTCAGGTTTGATAGAGATTCTTACCACAGCAAAAGGATGGGATGGCTGAATTCCTACTGCAGGTGAAGTAAACACTACACCAGAAACATGGGCTTCAACTTTCGGATCCATCACCGCCTGCAAATTTTCTCGTGCAAGAAATTAAGTGAAAATTGTTAGAGAAATTACTAGATGAACTTAGATTCCACAATTTGTCGATGGATCCTGCCATGGAATAATGAATGAGTGCATAAACCTGGGCATACCTTGAGAACAATGGCTGCACCAGTTGAGTGCCCGAAGCAAAAACATGGAAGCCCGGGATTTTCCGACAGAAACCTTGTCAAGAAAGGATTTCTGTAAAATGTTGGGAAAAAATAGAGTGCAGTTAGATTCACCGGATGCAAAATAACCCCTGTCAGCACCTTGTAAATACAGATCAAAACACACCAGATCATCAACAGCATCATCAAGAGAATGAACATATCCATGTAGCCCATCACTTCCACCATGTCCTGGTTTGAAGAGAAGATCAAAAAGGTTACAGAAAATATACATAATTTCATGAGCTAATTATCAGAAATACAGCACCATGTGAATCCAGTTAGCAAAGCAGCAAGTTTCTGACGAAAACTATATTGTGATGATGGAGATAGATCCAAACAAGCAGGTAAAATCACTTTCAAACTTACCAATCCAATCCATTCCATAAACCTTAAACCCATTTAGCATTCAGCTTTTTTGCAAAGTCGCTATATCTGCCACTGTTTGAAAAGAATGTGATTGTGAGATAATAATCAAACAGTAGAATCGGCCGAACCTGACTTCTAAATGGAGCAGTAGGCGCAGATCACAAACCTGTGCTCATTCAGACCATGCATCAGAACAACCAGCCCCCTACAAGAGATATGAATATAATGTTACTACTTAGCACCAGGAAAGGCATGAGTCAATATACAACTCTAGATAAAGGTGTGTATGTATGTGTGTGTGTGTGTGTGTGTGTGTGTGTGTATCTATATATATATGCTTAATCACCTACAAATGGCTATTAGTAAGCTACAGAATATGGACAGGATGTGCTATTTTCTGTAAAGATACGAGGATATATGGATTTAAGAAGATTGTCGAAAGCCAACATTTAAATAAACTATTTGATTAGTCATGTATTATTAACAGTTTTGCTTTTCAATTTTACTATTTTCTTAATATTCAAAAAGCAAAATTTCAGGCAGCAGAAATTGACTCAAACCTGCTACTCTGCTTAAGATAAACTCATTTTTGCTCTGCCTACCACTCCAATTAGAGTGTGAATCAAACCTGTATATTCCCTTTAATCGTGTTTAATCCAACACAAAACTGTAATTTAAGTGTTTCATCTTCTCAGAACTGAATGTTCATCATGAAGTATCTTATCTGCTTCATCATATTTAAGAAGAATGCAATCCATTAGACTTGCGTGCCAACATGGGCTTGTCAGAAAATATAAGGTAGTCTCAGAGCATGTAATTCAACCTCTCTAATGCAATTGGTGTTTTTTTAAGACTTTGGCTCCCTGATGAAGGTGATATGGACAGAGATGTTGGATTTTCCAGGCATGGCAGTGCAATAGATTCTAACAACAGGTGATACTAACAATAGTAACATCCAAGAATATGCTCTCTGATTAACCAGTGTTGTTGGAAATGCAGCCATTTTACGTGAAATTCCATCAACAGACAGTGAAAACAATGCATCAAGATATTCTAAACATGGAATTTGTACGAGTTGTAGCATTCAAATTTTTTGGAGGCGACATGAACAAGAAGAACAAGCATAGAATCTGTCTGGACATTCCAAACAGTGACATAACTCAGCTAAAACAAACCAGAAAAGAGGTTCGAATTTAGTTGGGCGATAGGCAAGAAGATCAAGTAGGTAATCTATCTGCAGATTCCTTATACCAGACTGGAAAAAAAAGAAGTTGTCTACTGTAAAAGATGGAATACTTGAATCACTCAAATTAATGCACACAAGAAAACAGAATCTGGTGAAAATTTCAAACAATAAATAAATGGAAATATGATATTAGGGTCTTGTTGAATTCATTAGCAAAAACCATTAGATTATATTTTGGGAAATTCATTGAAATGTTCTTAAATTTTCTCAAAAATTAGTGCAAATAAGGAAACATAAGAACATGCTTTGTTGCAGAAACATTTTTTTCACTAATTGTTTTCCTCAAATGTAATACAAAACAAGAAAGAAAAACAAAAGAGGAGCCTATCCCCCCACTTCCCATCTAGCAAGCAATTTGGTTTCCATGATCTCGAGCTTGAATTTTCAGCTAACAACAAATAGGGAACTGATTTTCTTCATCGACCATTAAAACATGAACAGGAATTACAAAAAATAATGAGGAAATGGCCTTGTATGAATCATAATAAAACACAATCTCCATCAAATTAATTAATTAATTGATTAATTAAGACAGGATCATAAAAATAAATCATAAAAAGATTCAACAAATATACCTGATTTTAACAGAAACTGAGGTCCACGACTGGGTAAAAATGGTATCACCCCGAGCAGAAACAAACAGTGAAAACTCTCTAGCCGTATTGGGGTCATCTTCCTGTAACGCCCTCTTTATTGCAATGGCCCTCCTGCCCCCAACTTCCGAATCCACCACTGCCGTCACCCCACTACCCCCACCACTCTTCCACGGCACAATTGTTGCCGGGACCCGCAACTTGGTCCGGTGGACCCCAATTTCCTGCAACAGCCTATCATCCTTGGATTTCTGATCACAGAACGAAGATGATGATGATGATGACGACGACCCCCTCGCAGACACCCCTGCCGACACCACCGTCCGTCTCCGACCACGGAAAGGGATTAAAAGCAGCAAAAAGAACGCATTTATCAGCATTACCAGGCTTTTTAAGGCTTGAACGGAAAATAATGCACGAATCCTCCCACTCGCACCGGACGTTAAAATTAACGACGGCGATGATGATGTTGCTGCCTTTGGAGATTGCACCATTGCCATAGATTACAAATCTCTTGACAAAAACCAATGCTCTATAAATCAACAAAGTCTGTGCTTACTTTTGTCTTGTGATCCTCTCTCTGGACGTAAAAAAGATGAGAACTTTGAGGCTTTTTGATAATCTTAAGAAAACATTCGCTGCTGTTCTAGAGCATAAACTGAGATAAGGAAATCGGAGTTAGCGACAGATAGACCCACAAACTCCTTTTCCCTGATAATACAACCAAAAGAGAAACCGCTTTTGTTTGCTATATTTAGAGTGTAGAGCAGCTCTGCCAATTTTAAAGGAAAGAAAGAAAAATGAAATAATAATTTTATTTTATTTTTATTTCTAGTATAAAACGAAGTAAGCATTGGAACTCAAGTTCGAGTTTTGCTCTTGCATACGAACTCAAGTTCGAGTTTTATACGTAAGATTCTAAAAAGCTAGCAAAGACAGTGACGACCCATGATGTAAGCCTGCTTCAGTAAGTGGCTAGAAACACGTTTTAGGGCATGGATTTATACAATATTTCGTGTTCTTAGGGCGTTCATTCGTTTACGATTATGGCGCGCAGCACAACCTATCAATTCATCAATTAACTGCATGGTTGCAGAGATTGACTCTCAAAGGATGGATTGGATTGTTGCTTGATTCATTTGTCCTCCCCACCTTTCCCCGCAGCAGTTGGTAGCCACCACACGGCAAGAGATGGTATGGAACTTTGGTTTTAGTTATTTTTTAAAGTGTTTTTTTGTTTCAGAAATATATTAAAATTAAGTTTTTTTTTATTTTGATAAAAAAATATTTTTGACATCAGCATATAAAAATATTTTAAAGACCAAAAAAAATAATTTAAAGTAAAAAAAATCATTTTTTTTAAAAAAATATTTGAAATGCAAATTCAAACATGGAAATGATATGAGAATAAAAATCAACATTATAATAGCGTCTTTTGTTAAGGAGCCATCTCACCTAAAAGCTCAAGCTTGTAGGTGAGGCCTCATAATATGATTTATATTATTCTCTAACACACCCCCTCAAGTGAAAGTCCTTTGGGCTTGAAACTTGCACAGGCCCACATCACCTTGTGCTTGGATTTAATCAAATAAAATGGGGGTGGTGAGATTCGAACTCGTGATCGCTGGGTCAACAAGGCTCTGATACCATGTTAAGGAACTATTTCACCTAAAAGCTTAAGCTTGTAAGTGAGGTCCCATAATATGATTTATATTATTCTCTAACATATTTGTCACTACGTTTCAAAAATATTTTTGAAAAAAAATGATTTTTAGTTTTTAGTTTTTATATTTAAATTAAACTTTTTTAGATATTTTTAGATCATTTTCATGTGTTGATGTCAAATATATTTAAAAAAAATATCTTTTTAATGCATTTATGAATGAAAAAGTATTTTCAAAAAATAATCTTAATCACACTTCCAAATAGGCACTTAGCCCGTGTGGAATCTGATTGAGGTTATTTTTTAAAATATTTTTTATTTAGAAATACATCAAAATGATATTTTTTTTTATTTTAAAAAAATTATTTTTGATATTAGTATAGAAAACTAAAAAATATAAATTTAATAAAAAAATAAAAATAAAAAAACAAATTTTCATTTTTTTTCTAAAAATATTTTTAAAAATCAATTTCATTTAAAAGCCAAAAGTAATGATCGCACCGTCTCTCTTGGAAGTGTGGGCTTGAAAATTCTTGATTAATGGACAGTTGACAACGAAACCTGTATTATCAACAACAAGACTAAAGGAAAACTATGGACATCTAGTGATCAACTAATCATTGTACCACATGACGATGCAGAACATGATATTAGTTTTTTAAGGAAAAATATTAAGAAAATCATAATTGTTGATAATTAAAATGTTTTCTAGAAAGAAAAAATAGTTTAAATTATATGGGGTTGATTTAATATGATTCATCTATATAATAGATATAAAGACAACTTAAATAATCAGTAAAAATATATTTGATTAAAAACATTATTCAACATAATATTTTAAAAAAATATTGAGACAATAATATATTGAATCGATTCGAGTCAATTCAAGTTAATCTGCTAAATATATGACCTAAATTATAAATTCAGAGTAACCTTATTAAAAACAAATTGAAAAAACTATGAAATTCAATTCACAATTAATCTAATATTGATGCATGAAAATAAAACAAAAAAAAAAGTATATTAAAAAAATCTTAAAAAAAAAGCTTATTACAAAAATCTAAAAAAAAAAAATCTCTGGTCATCCAGGCAAATATATAAGAATAAGTTCAAACTTATATGATTTAGTTTAGTGCTGACATAACCCAACTTAGATCTGAAATGACCGACTTAAGGGATAAAGTAAATGTCCTCAAATAGTTGTTGGCACCCTCATTGATTCATGTAGTCAGCCTCGTTATTCTTTTGGTTCCGACAAAGATCCTTTATCTCTTTTTTCAGCTTTTCTTCACTATATAATTTGTATTCAATTATATTTTTTAAATTGATAATATTTTTTTATTTTAGTTCAATTATTTTTATTAATTTTGTACTTGTTATTTTAAAAAAATATTAAATACAATATTGATGAAGTTTACATCACCAATGGACTAAGTCCCATATAAAATTCTACAGAGTTGAAATGAAATATAAGACTTATCATTGTTAGATGTAATTCTTGGACAATTTAATTCCATCAGTAATATGCATATAATCACTGATGGATTTACTATGGTTTATTGTATGAATAATATGTCATAATCACCAATATATTTATTGATAGAATGAATACTTTTTTTTTTGTTTGGCATATGATTTTTGTCTATAAATTCTTCGATGCTTATATTATTGATGAATAATTGTTACAATATAAAATCATTGATGATACATTTTTCAACAATAATTTCTTATCCATAATGTTGTTGGTAAATCTTCCCTCTAAAAATATCATTGTTTAATGACCAACGTAATATTCCTTTGGTTTATGAAAAGCAATGTTTTGACCCAATAGACTCAATCAGATTTCAAGTAATCAATAATTGAAAATCGGTTTAAAGACTTTTTTTCTAGATTTAAATACAATTGAGCTGTATTTAAATTATCACACACAAAGTCATTAAGAAAAAAGTTAAACTGTGTGTATAATTCACTATAGCTACACACATAAAATATTTTAGATTGCTACAATATAATTATTCTTTTGCTATTTAATTCATAAAAATTAAGCAATTTGGGTTTAGGGTTTTTTTGCCTTTTTCTCTAGCCAATTTGTCCTTAAAAAGATTGTTTTGGGGGTGTATGTATCTTTTCCAATTTTTTTATAATAATAAAACTATGATTTTGCCCCCAAAACAAAAGAAAAATATTGGATTGTTAGAGAAGGGTATTTTAGGTGTATTATTTTTTTATGAGCAGTGAAATAATGAATTTACCTTTAGAAAATACAAAATACAATTGTTGGGAAATGGTGCTTTAGGTGTTTTATATTTTTTATGACCACTGAAATAACGAATTTACCCTTAAAAAGAACAAGAAAACAATTTTCCTTTGAGGTAATTTAGTATTTTAATAAGGATTGTTTCCATGATTAATAGGGTTTGGGGGTTATTTTGGTATTTTTCATGCTTTTAAAATATTTTTAATCAAAAACATTGTTGGCGCATATTCCAGACTTGCCAATGATTTGGAGGCATTCACGCCATAAAAGTGGCGTGTGAAATATTCTAGAGTGGCGAAACATGGTCATCCACCATTTCTCCGGATGCGTAGTCGTTAGGGGTGAGCAAAAACACTAAAAAACTAAGAATGATTGTTTCCAATGATTGTTTCCATGTTTCTTTTTTTGTTGATAAAACTAAACTGAAACGAACCAAAAATGCTCACCCCTAGTAGTTGTGCCCTCTTATAAATGATGTGGCTCATGAATGGTGGTTGGATATCACTGGTGGTTGATTATTTTCTTTATTTTTCCCTTTCATTTTCTCTCCTGACAGCTAAAATCCATACATGTCATTTTATTTTTGTTGTTTGTTCAATTGAGTCCATATTCTTTCAATTTCTTATTTCCCCTAATTTGTTTTATAGAACTTTTGTTTTTCTCCCCTCCTCAATTTCATCATTCAATTGCAATTCCTTATTTTTTGTTTTTGTTTTTATTACTTTTATAATTTTAGTCCTTCTAAAGCAATCTCTATTTTATTTTTCGTATTTTTGTATCTATCCTCTTACTTTTGGTTTTTATTTTGTTCATGTTTCTTTTTTATTAGAGTTTTATATGTTTTTCAATTTTAATTTGTGTAGATGATGTGTTTTTAAATTGGTAGTTCTTCTTTTGAATTTTGACTTTTTCTCTTTGTTCTTTTGTCAAAGTTTTTATATATGTTTTATATTTTGTTCTTGAAATCAAATGGTTTTTTTTTAATAGTAATAATATTTATTTTGATTTTATCCTTTTATTTTTATTTTTTATTTTGCTTTTTTTGTCAAAGTTTTTATGTTTTTGATTTTATCCTTGAAAAGCAAGTTTATGGTTTTTGTTATTTCAATAGTAGTAGTAATAATTATGATTATGATTATAACAATAATAATGATGATGATAATAATAAAAAATGATAATAGTAATAGTTATAGTTGTAGTGACAATAATCATGATTGTGATCATGATAACAATAATAGTGGTGGTGGTGGTATAATAATAATAATAATAATAATAATAATAATAATAATAATAATAATAATAATAATATGATGATGATGAGAATAAAAATGATGGTGATATCATTTATAGTATGAGTTGTGATGGTAATAACTATAACAATAGTATATGCATTAATAGTTAGAGCGATAATGATGGTGATTACAATAGTAATACAAAAAATAATTAGAATATTAATTATTCATATTAGTAGTAGTGGTGATAATTGTAATGATAGTGATAATTTAATAATGATAACAATAACAATAATAATTATAATAATTCATCATTCGATATTATATTTGTTAGAAATTGAGTTTAAAGTTTTTCCATTTACGATATTCCCGATCTTATAATCCATACTAATAGTTTGAAAAGCTTTATGTGGCTTAATGTTCTTATTTATTTATTTTAATTTTTATCGTTTAACATTAGTTTTTGAAAACATTCAAAAACATCATCCAAGTCTCATTTAGAACTATTAAATAAATCAATACCATTGAGTTAGGTTTTATATATTTTATTAAACACTCACACATTGTAAAAAAAATCACCATGTTCTTAATAACTTTTTAAAAATAAAAAAAACATGATTCGGCTTGCGGTATAGCATAGAAAAACTATCTAGTAATTATAAAAATCAATTATGCTTGTGGCTTGTGGCTTGTTTCAAAAGTTATATGTGTTAATTCAAATTGATCATGATAATTTTAAATGACATTGTTTTAAGATTTTTGTAAAATTAAATGATGTTGTTTTGAAAAAGTTAAACCACATTTCAACCAAGTTTTAATAAAGATTACAAATTGACTTACTAGATCAATTAGACTTAGCTAGGATCTATATTTAATACGAAAATAAAAATAAAAATAAAAATAATTAGAAATAAATAAGTCTTTAATCAAGAATTTTTGAAAATCTGAATATTAAATTCATATAAAAAATTATGAAAGCAAAATGAAAACTAATTATATAATTGAAGGATAAATTTTAAAGATTTGCCTATTAATATATGAAATGGACAAATGAGGCCATCAATTAGAAAATGCACGTCTCTTTTGATTGTTTCGTGTGAGGAAGTCTCTTTACTAAATTATTACAAGAACTTGCAATAGTAGCATTTTTTTTTAAATGATTATTATATAAAAAACTTTAATAGGTGATGGTTTTTTTCCCCGTAACTAAGGGATTGTTTGTAAATTTGGTTTGAGTTATTTTTTAAAGTGTTTTTTTGTTTAAAAATATATTAAAATAATATATATTTTTTATTTTTTTATAAATTATTTTTGATATCAACACATGAAAATGATCTAAAAACATCAAAAAAATTTAATTTAAAAGTAAAAAAATAAAAATAATTTTTATTTTATTTTTTTTCAAAAGTACTTTTGAAACGCAATATCAAACACCTTCTAAATAAGTCCCATCATATTTTAAGATTAAGAAAATATACCCCCAATTCTTCTTCTTTTTTTTTAAATATTCCTATCGCTATTAATGTATAATCTACCCCTAGTAAACCATAGAAAGAGTCAGGCTTGCAAATTTTGGCCAAGCATAAGTTACCATCCAGTCAAATGTTGGCTATAATTTAATAAATTAACTCAGGCTCATAGTTTAAAAAATTATATTTTTAGATCCATATAAGTTTTAAATTTATATATAAGTTAGCTTTGTAACTTAAGTAAGCTAATTAATTAGTGCTCATGATTTTATAAACTATAAACTTACTATATTCTTACGTTTGTTTATATCTTAATCCCTCCATCAATTCCATGCTCTCTTTGATTTTTTTTCAATATTGAATAAATAAAAGAGAAGTGGGCAAGACAACAAATTTTAATTGGGAAATAAGAAATTTCGTAATTAAAAAATATTACTAAATCAAGGATAGGCAGCTCTAATAAAAAAAACATATGTATTTATAATACTATGGAATTAATTAATTTATTTTTTATAAACTATAGTTTACTCAATCTCTTTAATTTTTCCTTATAAAATTCTTAAAGTCTAGTTCAAATCTTATGAGTTTCAAAAACTGGTTTTCTAATTATTATTTTTATAAACATGGCACGAAAAGAAAATTTATTTCACATATAGAGGAGCCAGACCCTTTCAAACTTATTCAACTGTCAAAAAAAAATTATGGATAAAGTTTTTTTTTTTTAATAACTAGGGTGTCCGGGCCAGCTTGCGTGCATTACAATTAAATTTTTGGACTCATTGAACATTCTGCAAATCCAATAAACATATAAAATGTCACGGAGATGACAGGCATGCCTGAAAAGGTTTAAATTTAAGGTGAGAGAAAGAAAGAAGCCATTCTTATCACCGGTTCAAGACCTGCTGGCGGATAGAGTTGTAGCTAAGGGAAAAGGAGGGAGGAGAGATCTTTTTCAAACACAACACAACTGCCCAATTGCAATTAATAACCTTATTCTACTTCAACCACTTCACAACTGCTCTGTGACTCTGTCTATTTTCCGTTTCAACCCCCCAGGAGAAAGGGGGTGGAGATACAGATAAGAGAAGTAAAGATTGTGATCATTTTTAAGAAAAAAAATGGCAACTTTAAGTGTCCCCCCTGTGCTTTCATCCCCTAGAGATGATGCTATGCAACTCTTCCGAGCCTTTAAAGGTATTAATCACCTTATCTGTGTCGGTAATCTCTTCTCGTGGTTGTTTTGTTGATGGGTTTTGGTGGGTTTATGCTCCTTTTATTGTTTCATTCATTATATGATCTTGACATCAGTTTAAGTTTGAAAATTTCAGAGAAATTTGACATCTTTATATAGCCCTTTATATATATTTACAGAAAAATGTATTTATTTGGGTCATGTTGGAAGAGCAATAGTTGATACTTGTTATGTAAATTGTTAACCTTTATGATTCTTGAGGGGCTTTCCCGCTTCATGACAAAATCTTACATGTTCAAACAAGGCACTTCTCTATCTGACCTGAGGTGGTCCTTTAAATTCATTTGAATCTGACTTGCCTGATATGCCACCAACTAATACAAGAGGAACATGTTTCTAATCTGAGATTTTTAAGTTTTTTGTCCTCTTTTTTGTATTTTCGCACATGAAGCAAACATTGCAATAGGGAAGCCTGGAAAAACTATCTGTTAAATTGCTTAATTCAAGTGTAGGCAATACATTTCAAAAGTATATTTGTGTAGATTGATGAAACAGTTAGGAAAGGAACAGTATGATGCTATTATCTTTCTCATCATTTTGAGGACAAGGCTTTGATTGTAGCATAGATTAAACACCAACTATGGAGTTGATAGATTGGCTGGGAATATTAGCAAGCTCTTCTATGATTTCTTTCCTGCCTTTCTAGTATTCGGACCATAAGCAATGGTTGGAAATCATAGACTTTTAGGACCATGAATATGAATACTGGACTGGGGATATCTTCTTCTTTTTTTTTAGTAAAGGACTTTTACCCTTACTGGTCAAATGGTGGTAGGGCGCACTTCAATGAACAAAACACAGAATTTAGGAAAGTGGTTCAAGTAGCTCAGCAGGTCAGAATATAACTATGAATGCTAAAATTAAAGGCTATAGGCGTATAAGGTTTCCTGAACTAAATCTTGATAAATCATCTCATGTTCTATGCTTTTATTGTTGTTTAATAGTTAAATTACCATATATTACTTCCTCTTTTGAACTTCCATTATGAATAATAATGTGTCATTGAAAGACCACATCGTTTTTGTGGAAATAATAATGATGCTGGAGCTTGCTAATATTGCATTATATTTATTTTGCTTAATGACTAAAGAGATGATGCATCGGTTTTAGATTATTTAATGTTTGTTTTTGCTTAATGACTAAGTAGTCACCTTTACTTAATAGCTAAATTGTCTTAGTCATAAAGGATCTCTCTGGTATAATAGGTCGTGAACATGAGCTAAAAGGAACTTTTGGTGAAATTCTGCAATATGTATAAAAAATTAAGGTTTTCCTCTCTATACTAAGTGAAATAACCTATCCTCTCAATTCTTACTTCTTTCTAGCCTATGTTTGCTAGCCTATATCTGTTTCCTCTCCGTACTATGTCAAATAACTTACTTTTGCCTACCTTTCAAACTGCGATTGATTCTGTTTTTTTCCCCTTGTTTTAACTTTCATAATTCAGGCAATGTCTTACTGTCACAGATACCAGCTAACCTTCATGAATAACGAGTTTGTAAAAATTGTGGAAAGTCTTAGCATATGGACTCTGGGAAAATTTAATATCCACCTTGCTAAAAGCTCTTCAGTTAATTGAGGTGAAATCTGTTTTGCTCATATAAGTGGACTATCACAGTGATAAACCAAACTTGCTGAAGCTTTATGAAAACAATGCAAAACATGATTTTCATTTGATTGGACAATAAAAAAAGTTAAAATGTATGATATCCTGTTTTGAGTTTGTTGTGTTCTGTTTATAATAGGACTGGGAACCGATACATCCACAGTAATCAATATTCTGGCTCATCGAGATGCAGCACAGCGTTCCTTCATCCAACATGAGTACAGAACATTGTACTCTGAGGATCTTCTTAAGCGCCTGACTTCAGAGCTTACAGGCAATTTAGAGGTATAGTATTATATCTACTACTCACACATGGTTTTCAAAGCTTTAAATAATTTTGGAGCTTCATAATCCAAATCAGAACTTTCTGTTCCTGCATATTTGAATCTAATATTTATTACTTTTGCATTTCAGACAGCAGTTTTGTGGTGGATGCACGATCTACCTGGACGTGATGCTATAATTGTTAGGCAGGCACTGATGATTGAACGCAATGAATCTGCAAAGCTGCAACTGAAGTGATCTGCTCACGGACACCATCCCAGATACAAGTTTTTAAACAACATTACCATGCAAAGTTTGGAATTCACCTTGAGCAAGGCATTGAATCATGTGCATCTGGAGATCATAAAAAGGTAAACTGTCTCGTTTTCTCCTTAATTGCAGTCTCATTCTGTTCACTAATATAGTATTTGTCTATTGTCATGATGTGAATTTTGTTAGATGACTATAAAAAAAATAAAAAAATCAACATGGAATTTCAAAAACAGATGTCACTGAACAATCTGTTGCTGCTCACCTTTATAACATTTGTAACAGCTTGGCTGCTGCTTAAACCATGGAAAAGTTTTTTTTATTGAAAACCATTAGATTTCATTCTACTGTCACTATAGGAGGTTGATTGCAATAAATGGGATTTTTGTTGAAGCAACATTAGCGCTTAATTTAGAATTCTGTTCACTATATTTTTATGCTATTAATTTTCCTATTATGACCTTCCCTGTCCCCCACCTTTTCTTTTTCTTCATCCAAGTTTATTTTTCAGCATTTTCATTTAATATTCATTAAAGGAAACACAAGTTTCTGATGTATTATTAAAATATATACTTGATTTAGCTCCTGCTAGCATATGCAAGTATGCCTCGGTATGAAGGTCGGGAAGTTGATAGAGAGATGGTTGTGAAGGATGCAAAGGCTCTTTATAAAGCAGGTGAGAAAAAATGGGGAACTGATGAGAAGACTTTCATCTGCATATTCAGTGAACGAAGTGCAGCACATTTGGCTGCAGTTGATTCTGCCTATCATGACATGTATGGAAACTCTTTGAAAAAGGTAAAACTATTAAAATTCTCTTCTCACTCTCGTTTGTCTGTGGCTATGCAAATTAATTTGTAACAATTTCAGGTTATAAAGAAGGAAACATCAGGACTTTTTCTGCATGCTTTGAAGACAATTTTACTATGCTCAGCAAATCCAGCAGAGTACTTTGCCCAGGTATTTGTCTACATTTTTAAACTCTTCGACTTGGCTCTCTCTGCTTCATCTTGTTACAGTGAAAACATTTTCTTATGAAAGGGATACAGGAAAATCATGTATCAAAGGCATATTAAAATTGTATGGTGTCACAGAATGTGTTTGTAATGATGTGGTGAGCTAATAACTATGTGTATATGATTGGAATCTAGTTTGTTACATAAACGTGGTGCACCCTTTTGGAGTTTGGAATGATTAATACTTCAGCAGTTCAGCCTTAGTGTTTGGAAAAAGGAATTTTCAGAATGTATGGATCATGTAGAAAACAAAATTATGAAAACTGAAGTTCTTAAACAGATTGAGATTGATTTGTCTAACAAGTCAGCGTCTTCTGATATCCAGAAACAGTGATCTTATAAGCAATATCATGAGTCAATCATGTATAGCATGGTCAACTTGCATGATGCATCACATGACTGATTGTGGTATTCCACAGCTGTTGTCATTATACCTTTCATCATTTGAATAACAGCAGGCCTAGAGAAGTACTCAAAACCATAAAAAGAACCTCCATTTGAGTTTTCCTGTTCTTTTTTTTCCCCACCAGCTATGCTAATATGAATCTTATTTCAGTAGTTGGAGATTGTACCTTCATCATTTGAAAAAACAGCAGGCCTAGAGAAGTACTCAAAACCTTAAAAAGAACCTCCATTTGAATTTTCCTGTTCCCCCCACCAGTTATGCTAATATGCATCTTATTTCAGTAGTTGGAGTATGCTACAGGGTTTGACCCTCCCTGCCTCTGGCTGAAACCAGGATTTACCTGATGTTATCATTTATCTTGAAGTCACTGATAAATCTTATCCTTTCACAAAAAAAATTACAGGTGCTGCACAAGGCGATGAAAGGCATGGGAACCAATGACACTGCACTTATAAGGGTAATTGTGACAAGGACTGAGATTGACATGCATTATATAAAAGCTGAATATCTGAAGAAGTACAGGAAGACATTGAATGAAGCAGTTCACTCAGAAACTTCAGGCCATTATCGGGCTTTCCTTCTTGCTCTTTTGGGGCCCAACCAGTAACTGAAGATGATTGGTTCATGTACAAAAGCAAAATCATGTTAAATACAGAGGATTGAGATATTGCATGCAATTCTAGGCACTTTGGTGACTTCTTAGGGTCTGTTTGGTATTGCGGTTGCTGTTGTGGTTGAGGTTTAAAAAAAAACAGTTTCATGAAAAACACTTTTAGTTGTGGTTCATAACTGAAATTGAAGTGCTTAGTTAAAATTATGATTGAGTTTAAGTTTAATGAAAAACAGTTTTATGTATTTGGTAATAAGGATATAATTTTGTCTTTGGGTAAATTGCAACATTATAACTTGTGAGAATAGCAAACTTGCATTATTTATTGGCATCATGGACGATTAATATTTGTTAAAAAAATATATCGTTAGTGATTTATATTTTTTTAGTCATTTTATTAGTAATATAATTACCGATGAATTTACAGATGGAAAAAAAGAAAAGAAACTTACCCTGTATGAAAAGATCATATATAATTCCATTAGTGATTTAATTTTCATAATACCGATGAAATTAACTCGTTGGTGATATAAATATTATTAGTGGTATTTTTTGTAATTTTTTTATAACTCTGTGAAACTCTTTGAAGTGTTATTCAGTCACGATGATTGAAGTGTGAGAAATAATGAGTGACATTTCATGTAATGTTTTGTCAACTATCCAAAACTTAACAAGTTATCCAATTTGTTAATAATTTTATTAGTAATTTGTTTATTTTCTTCAAAAAAATATCAAAAAACAAACTAGAAATAAACTTAAAGAAATTAAACTTAAAAAAAACCCAAATTTTATTACATATTTTAAAATTTATAAGTTAGAATACATGTCATCTAGAAGAGATGCACTAAAAAAGGAGGAAAAGGGGACTTCACCGGGGTCGGTGGTAATGAGATAGACCATATTTATCATCCATGTTTGACAACAATTGCATGTATAATTGCTAAGTTCGACCATCTTAACACTAAAGTCTTATCTTAGCAACAAGCTGGACAATCACTTAAAACAATGAAGATTGATTGCTCAGAATCAATTGCGAGCATCTAATAATCGATATATTATGACCCATCCATAAATTCTTAAAATACCTATCTTTGTATTCATTGAATATCCTTTAAACCATGTATATTGATGACCATATGAAGGAGTTTTTTAAAAGATTATTCAGTTTTTAAAAGATCACAAGTAGTTAAAAAAAAAAACCATTATTTTTTTTTAATTTTTTGTCAATTTATTATCAAATTCACCTAAAACAAATTATATGCCATCCAAAAACAGGTTCAAGGATAATAAGATCACACCAAAAATATTTTCTATCTTTCAGATTACCTCCATCATACAAGTCGTACAACTACATATATAGTCAAAACATATTTCATTTCCCACATGAATTCCAAACAATCCAATGGACACTAGAAATATTCCGCAATCTATAGATGAAGGAATTTGTAATTCTAGACATCTTTGTTTGAATTAAACAACAATTATAATTATTAATAGCCTGTCTTTTAATTTCCCCCCTTAATCCTCTAATATTATAATAAAATAGATTCATAAAGAAAATGGAAAAAAGTCTAGCTAAAAGGTAAACAATATAAAAGTTATGCCATCTTCGCCCATTTAACTTCATCTTCAGCCATGTCATGAAGTTGCCTCGTCAGACATCCTCGTCACATCTCATCGTAATGCTCAAGAATTTTATATTTTAGTAAGAATTTTATAGCATATCTCAGCCTGTGATAGCATAGAATTTGTAATCTACATGATAAAGATTCAAGTTTGAAATCATAACATATATATTTTATAAAAATTTAAAATTTAATTGAATCTATAAAATTACACTTTAATAGGGACAGAGTTTTCTCGTATAAAAAAAAAATTATATACCTCTCAATATTTGTATCTTTACATGAACATTTTATATGCGATTTTATACCTAATGAAGAAAAGACTCCATGCTAACTAACACTTTTGCTACTGTCAGATTCTTAAAGGATCGTGTTTGTTTAGCAATCCCAATCGCATAGCCATTATGGGATAGGGCTGCTTGAAAGTTATCAGCACTGTCAAAAGTGAGAAGAACACCATTGAAGCATCAAAATGCTTATTAGCCACCATGCATCCTGACGAAACTGAAATGCCAACCTCTCTTGTTTCTCTTCTGTGCAGTATGAAGTCTCTGAACATCACCAACATCCATGAGTTTTCTTTTCAAATCATTAGCATTAACCCATTTTGGAAATCTTTCAAGGTAAAGATATTGTGCATGGGTGCGGAGAGAGATTAGGTCGTTGTTATTCGGAAGAGGTGGAGTCTGGAGATCTAGTTTTTTGTGCAGGGTTTGCTGAAGGCTCACACAAAGATGGGAAATTTCATGAAACAGATTTTGATTCTGTATAGAATCAAGGTTGGTGTTTTTGAGTGGTGGGGAACGGCTGGAAGGGTTGGGCCCAGTATTTGGTGGGGAAGACGAAGGATGCTGCTATAGGTGAGACTTATATACGAGTCGTCTGTGATTGTGGAGCGTGGAAGGAAGAAGATGATACTGGTAATAGCTGTTTTTTTTCAAGATTTTCACTGCTGTGCTAAATTTTATCATTTTTTATGTCCCGGATTGATAGCAAATATCAATTAAACTTCTAGTTTTTGTTTTCTAAAGCTGAATTAAACAGAAAATATAGAATCTGATTATGTTTTTTTAAGAAAAAACATGTTGATAATTAAGATGATTGCTTGATGATGACATTTCATCAAATCTATCAGCTAGATTTGAAGCAGTTACGTGCCTTTTAGAATCGACTAAAGTAAGATTAAGCAGTGGGACATTATGCAACCCACGATCCCAACAACCCATTTTAATGGTGGAAAAATAAGGACAAAATGTGGAATCATACATGCAAAAAGTAATGCTGTGTTAGCAAGATATTAGAGCCAATATCTAAATTTTATTCACTTTAAATATTCCTGAAAAAAGTAAAAATAAAAAATATATAAAAATCCCAACATCTTCTCCATTTCTTTACAGCAACCATTGCCTCTTTGCTTTATCAACTTTTCTCGACGAGCACAATCAGAGCTAGCTGGACTGGTGACACAAAGAGATGGCAATGAAAGTCAAGCTTTCACACTCTAATTCTGTAATTAATGGCCCCACTAGAGAGACAATAGAAAAGGGTGCTGTAAGAAAAGGAGAGAATATATATCATGCACCATTAAAAACTGATTCCTTCTTTTCCTTCTGCTTTTTGCTTCGTTGATTACAACACCATGTAATGACTAACATCACCTCATAAACATAGTCCAACAATGGCCCCAAAAAGAATATACAGACACACAGACAGACAGACATGCATTGAACTGACAGAACCAAGACTTTCTTCGTCTCCCCTTCAAAACCCTGTATCTATATATATATATATGTTATCTATTTTCTTTTTATTTTTTGGTTGAGAAAAAGGGAAATCTAAATACCATGAAAGTTCCATGGTTAATTAGCTAAGCACAACTCTATCTTAATAAATCAGTCATGTTCTTCGTCTTGTCCCGTCTGGTCTCCCCAAGGAGAACTCCAAGATTGGATTCTTGAGTTCTTGATTGTACCCTGGAAAGCTTCTTGATTCAGCAAATTCAACTCCCTGCATGTATAAAAATTAATAGAGGGAAGTTTGTTGAGCTAAAATGCAATATATTTTGAACTCATTTATATATATATATAAAACATTATTTACTTAATGTTCTCATTAATCACTTATTTTTTAGCATGTAGAATTTTGTTTGATTATGTGATTTCATACACTTGGCTGAATAGCATGCATCCATTGTAGGATTAAAGCAACTCTCTGAGAAGATATTCAAAAAAACAGTTTTCTCTCATAATGCAAGCAACAATCAATATAATTAACTGCAACTATTAATTATTTGTGGACAATAATTGCATAAATACGATGGTCAGTGGTGAATTTCCCTAATTACCAAGTCTAGATACTCACTTCCAATTTGTTTCCTGATGCTTGTTGAGATGATAGGGTTTCTTCCCCAAGCCCATCTAGATCTCTTGAACTGCTATGCATCCATCCTCCTTTGCTGCAGAAATTAAGAAATTATAATCAGTTGCTATTAAACCATTGACCTACTTCTAGTTTTCTGGTAGAAAAGGAAATACTAATAACATTGATTGAGCCATGCATGGAGTCAAATGAAGAAAAAATGTTCTTTCAATTTTCTAGGTAATTCACCTTGTTCATACCAACCTTAGAAGAAGCAGTTATATCAAAGCAATAAATCTCCGCCTGTATTCCTCAACTTTACAGTTTTCCATTGATGAACAAACTAATCAACAGAAATCCCAAAGAAATGCTTTCAGTTGCTAATGGATGAAACCAGCCTCTTAGCTATATTGAGGAAGATGGTCAAATTAATGGTGTCATGAGACCTTGCTGCTTTAACATTCACCGAGGTAACATGAATTTTAACTTTGTCGAGCCCGGAAATAATGATTCGGAGAAATAAAGGGCCATCCTTATTGTGTAGACGAGTAGCTAAAGCCGATATATATATATATATATATATATATATAAAAACGTATATTGGAGATTTTGATTCTCTATAAGAAATCACAGCAAACAAGCAAACACTAAACAACAATATAACTAGAATTTTGTCAAGATTCTTGAACAGTTCAAAACCTATCTCTGACATACCTCACCACCATTTTTGGACTCTTCAATGCTGATCTCTAGTGCTTCAAAATGATTGATGTTCTGTGAATAAAATAACTTAACAAAAAGTCTTTGCCCCTCTCTCTCTCTCTCTCTCTCTCTCTCTCTCTCTCTCTCTCTCTATATATATATATATATATATATATGGTAGGCTCATGCATAAAAACTGGATATTGTAGCTATAATATATAGTTATTCTCCAAAATCCCTTTAGCATAGTACTGCTACGAATCTAAAACTTTTACTAGAATAACTCAGCTTTTCTTTTATTAATGAAAAAGATAAAGGTTACTAACTGATGTCGGATATTATCTAATTAGAGAGTTCTCTTTTTCTTTTCTCTTTCAAAACCATGATCATGTGATTGTAAATCACATCATCCGCTAGAATCAGTGCTTAATAAAGCACGACGCACAGGCCACTATTTCAGTTTGCAGGAGTAAAATGTAAGTACAATGCTAGCTAGGATTTACACGAGCATGATCATAGTTTCTGACCAGGACTAAACTGGGTAAATTGCGCTCATGATGGCGACAAATGTTAATGGAAATGAGCTGGAGAATTAGGTACCCTAGCAAATGAGGGTGTTTTATGCTACCACAAAGGTATAGAAAACTTTTCAGTCCCTGAAGCGCACAGAATAAAAAGAAACCCTAGGAAGGCAACTACAACTAGCAAAAATTGGCAGAAAACGGGCATCTTGACCTTTCAATGACTGTGAAATTCTCTAAGATTATGAGAATCTTTTATTACATTTTAAGATTACAATCACAACTTTTGCTTGATCACATACGTTTATATTTATTTTCTTGTAGCTTTGGGCTTCAATCATTAGAAACAATATATATAGATAGATATATATAGATAGATAGATAGATAGATAGATAGATAGATAGATAGATGTGTGTGTGTTTGTGTGTGATGTATTTCATGTGCTTGAAAATTAAACCATTGAATCCTCATATGCTCTTAAAGGAATATAATTATTATATTCATTGAATTAAAACTAAATGATCATGATTAATGTATGGTAAAAATGAAAGAAAACAAACTCCTGAATATTTTATTTTTCTTACTTATTCTAGATCATTAAATTCAAAATCAATGGTAAAAATTTAGAGCATAGACCGATCATGTTCACATTAGAGGATCTATATCTAAAAACTGTATTTACAGACTGTGGTATCTCATTGAGAGGTGTATAGCTAGGTTTAATTAATGTGATTTTTCTTTTATATATATATATAAATTTAATTAATTTATACTCGTGTACTATTTTATTTACCTTTTACTGAAACAAAATGTTTTATGACCACGATAAAGGCCATGATTTAATTAAAACTAAGAAAATACAAAAGATGTTGCCTTATTGGCTCTAAAAGCAATGACTTCCATCTAATCATGTATACCTGTAATTTAGTGCTGTCTTTTTTATCTTTATGGTGGTGTCGTCCATGTTCTTGTTGGTTTTCTGTAATCCAGTTTTAATTTGTGTAATTTCTCCCAAATCTTTGAAAAATGATTGATCACATTCGTAAAAATAAAATAACACTTGCTCAATTTTTAGTTAATTAAGCTGATTTATCTTAATTATATTTGTTTTTGACTTTCATCATTCTAGAATTAAGTTACAAAAAAGAAAGAATTTTCCAATTTAATTATAACCAATGGATAATTTGGCATTTTAATTACAAGATATTTTATAGCTTTTTAACCTGTGTAATTAATTAATGAATACGAAATGAAATATTAAAATGGTCCTACCAATTTTCAAGGTGAGAAGTTTCCAATACTAGCTAGTCTCTAGAAGAAGAAAATCTATTAATACAGACTTTTTCTACCCTAAAGGATCAATTAATTATAAAATTTTAACCTAATTTTGGAACTCTATAATGAGATTTTAGGGAAAATATCAGATCCAAGAAATATTTTAGCTGTTCCCATTTGGGATTTGTATTAGATCTTGGTCACAACCCATAGGAGGGGCTGAGTTTAGTCAAGATAGGGATAGGATAGAGCTACACTCACAATGTTTCTATATATATATATATATATATATAGAATCATAGTTCATAGTTTATTAGACCACAGCTAGAAGTGAATAAGAAGAAGGAGATGAATACTAATTAAGAACCTGGCATTTAGTCAACTCTAAATATTTATTCCAGCTAGGCATTAAAATAAAGGAGATGATCTCCTTAATTAACTCCTGAAATAGTAAGTAAAGTACCTATACAATCACCTCTGACTTCAGAAAAATGGGTTGACAAAAGGGTTTAATTAAATTAAGGCCCCCTAAAAACGATAGCTAAGAAGGAAATTGATAATCTTACACCCCGTTTGTTTGCTGGAAAGTGATTTCTTTTTGGAAAGTGAATTCCGGGGAAAGTGAATTCCTGGAAAATAAATTCCTGGAAAGTGAATTCCGATGTTTGGCAGTGTTATGGAAAATGAACTGGAGAACACTTTCCGGTGTTTGTTTGTGTTATGGAAAATGAACTGGAAAATAATTTATTAATAAATTAATATTTTTTTTCAAGTTTATTAAAATAATGAGGAACAAATCTTACAAATTAAAAAGTTGAATGAGAATGAAATTGAAAAAATATAATTTCATAAATTATCTCAAATAAAATAAATAATAATCAAAATAATAGAGATCAAATCTAAAAATTTTAAAAAAAATGAAAGGTGAATAAATTAAAATAATAATAATTAACATTTCATAAATTATTTCAAATAAAATAAGTAACAATAAAAAAAATAAGGACCAAATTTGATAGATAAAAAATTTCAATAAAAAAATGATAAGAAAAAAGCAAATAGCAATTATAAAAATAAGGACCAAAATTAATATAAAAATTAAATTTTAAGAGATGAAATTGAAAAATAAATATTCAAAACAAATTATATATAGCAATCAAAAGTTTGAGGATCAAATTTGATATAATCAGCAAATAATGACATTTCTAAATTTTTCACAATTTCCGGAAAAGTGTTTTCCGCCCAAATTTTCCGAGAAAACACTTTCCTGAAAACCAAGCCAAATTTTTCTTTGACTAGAAAGTGTTTTCCGTTGACCAACTTTTCCGGAAGGCAAACAAACACAGGAAAGTTTGGAAAGTGGTTTCCCGGAAAGTGAATTCCGGGAAACAAACACGGCCTTAATGTTACTGTAAATTCAACCATTGTTTTCATTCATTTTTCATGCTTATATCAAAGAATTTACCTATTTTACCATGCTTTGCTTAATTTACCTATTTTATTATCTCTTGTTTTCAGTTATTAATTACTATACCTTTTCGTGACCCGTGAATAGGTACATACATATATAATACATAAATTTATACAGACACACAGAAAAAAGAAGAAGCGAGTGTATGAAAAGCAAAAGCTGGAAGAAAGATGGCAGCTCCTTATAGATTAAGGGAAAGTTATTAGGAGGACGTGGATTTGGATTTCCTGTGTAAGCTAAAGCCACCCATGCAAGAAAAGGTAAAAAAAAACAGCTTTATGAATACGAACTTCATAAACATCAATTAATGCAATATTGCGGGAAGGAGATAGCTTACCTGGAAGAGTTGCTCCATGGAGTAGTTGGAGAATCAGTGCAGCCATTATCGTGCTGCAAATTGAGCTCATTTGAACTTCCTTTCTGGTTGACTAAAAAGCTATCATTTTGACTTATGCAAGTTGTTCCAGAAACGAAATCTTCATCACCAGATCCATCTAGTAGATGTACAACCAATAAAAGTTAAGTCAGCAGCAAAAGTGTATCAGATGATATGATCTTTGAAAAAACGTTGCCATGATCTGTAGGATAACAGGATCGGGGAGGGGTCTTAAGATTTTGAAATGGGAGATCATAAATCAGGGAAATTAACAGTCAGCTAATGCTAGAACTGAAGAACAGCTAGACGTTTTACCTGAGGAAGCTGCAGGTCTGCAGTCAGTGCTCTTAACAGTTCTGTACATCTGCATAAGGGGACAAAGAAAATGAATAGAAAACAAGGTAGACCTATCCTTCTACCATATAATATATAATTAAAAAGAAGAAGAAAAATCCCAGTCAACAAATCAGATGCTTCTCTTTCTGGATTTTACTCGGATTGTTTATTAACCACGAGGTTGTTGTTTGGTAAGGTCAGTAATTGCTTTGTATTATTGAGAAATGATGGCTACTCTTTCTCTCTCTCTCTCTCTCTCAAAAAGTAGAAGTTGTCCTGTATCAGAAAACAGCAGACTCAACTGTTCATTTATTCACTCACTGTCCTCATCGGCTCTCGTGCCAGTTAGCTACCCTCAGCCAAAGCAGACTGTCTAAATTAAACAATCAGATAATGAAGTAGACTTTTTGTTTCCTGTCATGAATGGGAGAAGAAGGAGGAGGAGGAGGAGGAGGAGAGTACTGGGTTTTCCATGCCAGACCTGTAAATGACTTTTAACATGAGCAAGTGTTAAATCTTTGACATCCATGAGCTCTAGAACCGACTTTGGAGTTGCCCCTGAAAGAAATTAAGGTTAACAAAACCAATTATTACCAAGATTAGAGCAAAACAAATCAAAGTCCATGAAATCAACCAGTTATTTAACTCAAGTAGAAGTATGTAAACTACATTATATTCCTGTTTTTGCACCATAAAGTGATTAAGTAATTAAGAAGGAGAAAAGACTCGTACTTTCATGGCCACCAAGGAGCTCAACAGCATGAACAAAACGAGAATGGAGTGAGCTAGTCCAACGCATTCTCGGAGCTCTCATGTTCCTCTTGCTGTGTAACTTTGGCATAAATCTTGATCGAATCATGCCACCACTCCCATATACCTCCGCAGCACCACCCCTTACTCCGGCAGCAGCTCCATACTGATGGTACTGCTGATATTGTGGAACTCTCAGTGATTCCATTGACATTCCATTGAATCTTGGTGCAGAAGTTCCCATTCTGTAAGCTTGAAAAGAGGAGGTATGGTGATAAGCTGAGGAATTAGAAGAAGAGTAGGGGGTGCAAGATGGTGAATAGGGCATTTGGTTAGAGCTAAATCTAGGATCAATATTATAATCTCCTGAACTATTCCAGCTATTGTAAACTGGAATCCCCTTTATAGGCTTCAATCCTGAGACATCAAGAACTGAGATCCCGTGGTTTATATGACTCGTATGGCCATTACTAGAAGATTGAAGAAGAAGATTTCTTTGCCTTGCTTGATCATGGCGGTGATGATCCTCGAGACAGCCAGCTGTCACTCTTCCGCCATAGTAATTTTTTCTCCAAGGACTCTCCGCCTCCAAAGCAGCAGTGCTTGTTGGATTCGCAAGAGAAAGCTCGGTGTCTGCTTGAGACCCAACTCTTATAGAACTCTCGCTATGTGATTTTACTCCGTCGTCTTTGCGCCAAATATCAAAACCAGAATCACCATCGTTTGTGCCGGAGCAAATTGAAGAAGGAGCACTGTTTGGAAGGCTTATGTGCAGTGAAAGGTCTGGAATCAGATTCAAAGACTGCTGATCGAAAATTCCGTTCTGGGACATTTTTAATATTCCCTTAGAAATTAATGGTTGCAGGCTAGCTTTCTTTCTGTTGTTCTTCAATAATTAAAAAAAGAGAACGCAAAATACAAGAACACAAAGAATAGAGTCGATTTCAGAGGTGGGATCTTTTCCAAACTTACTAAAAAAGCAATCTTTAGTAGGTTAGAAGTGTAGATGGCTTGGAAAAAGAAAGAAAAACCCTTTTATTAACTTCACATGACCAAAGTATGGCAAGGAAGAAAGCAAAAGTCTGGCATGTAGAGTTGCCTAAAATTCAAAAAAAAAAGAAAAAAAAAGAGAAAAGAAAATCCTTTGTCCTCTTCAAGAAACAGAATGCTTCCCAGAGAGATATGTGTGGTGATGCAAGAAGCGTAGAAATAAAAATTAAAATGTGAGAAAGGATATTGAGAGAAGGAGAGGGATTTGGGGTTTTGTTTCCTTCTACTCCCTCGAGAGTATATATAAGAAAATGACAGTTCAACAAATCTTCTCTCTCTCTTTCACTGCAATATTTCTATCCATCTGATTGAAAGTTTGGTTTTAGTTATTTTATAAAGTGATAATTTATTTTTATTTTTTAAAAATTTATTTTTAGATATTAGTATATAAAAATAATCTAAAAATATTTTAAAAAAAATATCTAGAATAAAATATATAATAAAAAATTAATTTTTAAAAAAATATATTTTTTCAAATATAGTATGAAACACTCGTAAACAAGCTAATTATGTCTCATTCTTCTCCATTAGTCAATACACGCAAAACTGTAAAGTTTTTGTCCTTTTTTTTTCCCTATTATAAATGAAAATTCCCCGTAGAGGACGGGTTAAGATATACCATACGAAAGAGATAGAGAGGAAAAAGGAAGGGCAGATGAAGTCTTACGTATCACTTTATTTTAAAAATATTTTTGAAAAAAAATATTTTTTTTATTTTCTATTTAAAATTAAAAAAAAATTAAATTATTTTTCATATATTAATATCAAAAATAATTTTTAAAAAATAAAAAATCTTTTATTTTAATATATTTTTAAATAAAAAATATTTTAAAAATAATCTCAACCACATTCCCGATTCCGACGTAAATATTCTTCCTCCCCCCTATTAGGCCTCTCCATCTCTTCTTAATGACATGAAAAATGAAGAAGACAATAGTGCAATGACCAACTAGTCTTATGAGTTAAACGAGACATCATATGTATCTTTTGTCTTCGTTCAATGATAATCTTTGTCAAAAAGCTTGGAGATATATAATTGAAGACTCTTGCTCTCTTTTTTTTGTTGTTGTGTAGGGAATAAAGTGATAGAGATATTACGGGGTGAAAATGGTTGTCGACATGTTGAGTTTCTGAATATTTATATTTTAGTTATTATTTATTAATATATTTATTTTTATATTAATAGATTATTCATCTAATTTTGAAAACATTATTATCCCAGAAATATTTATTATCTACTATTATTTATTAATCAATAAAAAAATAAAATAGCTTATATATGTATGTGTGTGTTTTGTGTCAATATAAAGACATGCATATATTGTATTATATGAAAACCAAATTAAATATTCTATATATATATATATATTGAGCTAGGTTTGAGAGGGTTTCGGGTTTAATAATATGCATACCTTATCTATTATTATATCTATATAATATAAAGAATAAACAAACTTACTAATGTTTGTGTGTGTGTATATGTATACACAAACAAAGTTTCTATATATATATATTCTTGAGCTTAGTTAGAGTTTGTACATATCATCGATTTCCAAGCCTTGCAATCCAAATATTCTTCAAACCTGCTGAACAAATTAACAAAGAAATATCATTTGAAAAGGTGGTTCATCAACCTTGAATTTGTTTTTCTCTAGAAAGTAACCGCAAGGCTTAGCTAAGCTAACTAATTTATTATTGATGCCAAGTTGAATTGCTAGATTATTTATACTAACTCTTGAAAAGCTTTGATTATCATAATATAATTTATATTATTTTTTAACATATTATTCAGTTCATGTTTTAAAATTCGAGAGACCTCCAATTCATCACTTATTATACTCATCGCCCACTCTTGTTTGTATGGACTTTTAACATAATTTGTTTTTATTATAAAATTCCCCCAATTGATTTATCTATGTAAACCAAAGTCAATCACTCGTTATAGTTGCAATAACCGGTAGTCAATAATTAAAATAAAATATTCAAGAAAAATATTTAGTTCAGATAGATTTTCGGTCTATATGAGAAGTTTCCCTCGCGAGCATTAATTTTTGTTGAAAAATTGGGAAAGTGGTTCTCCATAAGAAAAGGAAGATGAAGAATAAGAGGAGAACACCAACCAAATTATTTTAGATTCACATGGATGGTAGATGCAAGGAAGTAGGTTGTTATTTCTTGGTACCCTTCTACTAATAATATAGCAAATGGAGATCGACATTATATTTTTTATGCAGTAAAAATCTCATCTCTTGGAAAACGTATTGTGAGCCCAGGTGAACGAGTAAAATCTCTGGTTGTTTCAGGCTCTTATAAGGAGTGCATATTCTGACTCGAACTCCAAACATATATTATACAGATTATAAATTTCTTGTCATTACGTCACGCCTATTGAACACCGACATTATATTCAATATTCTCAATAATATAATAGGCATTTACAAATGACAATGCCAAAGACTAGATAGTTTGAAAAAAAGAGAAAAAACACCAAATCAAAATTTCCCGAATGTACCTGGGGATTTATAATTAAGTTACTTACAGAGGAAATTTAGTACTGTTATTGGGGGCAACTATATATGAAAACAGAAGGCTTGATGTGAAATAAAATTAAGTGGGAAAGTGTTTTGAAAAAAATAATTATATTTTGGAAAGGCCAAATACATGTGACAAATTAAATCCTCAGGACAAAAGTTAAGAATTTTCAAACTTTGGGTGCTATGGCCCCATCAAACCTATAAGATAAATTATCTTTGACCACGTAGCAAAAAAAATAAAAATAAATAAATAAATAAAATAGAGTGGAAAACATTATAATCATATTTATCATTATAGTGTAATTATAGTTTTACTCTTTCCAAAAACAATCAAGAACTTGTCTTTAGGGGTATTTTGATTAATTTTTACATAGAGTTTATCGGTTATTATGAAATTATCGATTAATTTTTTATCCTCATTCTTTCTCTTTTTTGAATTTTTTATTTTCCAAAATATTTTTGTAATGTTTTCATCATTTGACATTAATTAAAATGATCTTCTTGATTACACCTGGGTATAGAATTTCATTGGTTGTGCTAATATTTATTTAGTTTCATCTTTCAACATTTATTTATATTTCATTTCCATCCTCCTTTAATATTTTATCTGTCATGTTTTCCCTCTATTTTTTAATTGAAATTTCTCTTTTAGATTATGTTTTAGAATTGAAGCTTTTTATAATTTCATCCTCCTTCAAAAGTTCTTTTCTAATATGATTTGTTAGGTTAAACAAGCCACACCAATATCTTTTTTATTTTTTTTAATATATACAAACACACGATGATCGGTCAATTATATCTAATACTTTGACCTAGCACGTTAAAAACGAAAAGAAAGGGTCCAAAATGGATATTAGGCTAAGCTTGTGACACGTGTGCACCAAGGATGGAAGTCGTGAAAATAAAACCATAAATCCTGGGGTGGTGATAATATTCCCTGTAGATGAATGAAGTGGGCTCTTGAATTTTGGGTGGAATTGTCAAAATATATTGATTATCATGAGGGTCCCATTGACCTGAAATGTGTGTTGAGACTTGAGACCTTGAAGGCTTGTTTTTTTTTTTTTGTCAAATCAGGGTATTTTAGACCTTCGGCCCAGACTAATCCCTCGACCGAGATGGCAAGGTCTCCCTATGAGGTTCGTTACTGACGAGGAAGAGGGTCGAACCCCCAACCTCGGCAGTGGCAGGAGCGCGCCTAACCGCTCTGCCGAGACCTCATGGGTCCTTGAAGGCTTGTTTGTTTGCTTTAATGTGGTGATCATCGTAAACTCTAAGGGCATGTTTGGGAGTGTGATTGCGGTAGTTTTTTAAAGTGTTTTTTCATGCTGAAATACATCAAAATAATATTTTTTTATTTTTTAAAAAAATTAGTTTTTGACATTAGCACATCAAAATGATCTAAAAACATCAAACCGCCGATTTTTAAAATGAAAAAAAAATCATTTTTTTTCCCAAACACCGGTTGCAACGCACTCCCAAACGAGGTCTAAGTCTCAAACTCCACATAAAGCTTTGTAAAGTTTTTTTATTCTCCCAAATATTCCCTTCAAATCCTACACCAACTTCCTCTATCATTATGTCTACCATGTTTGGCATTAAATTTCAAAAGTATTTTTGAAAAAAAATAATTTTTTATTTTATTTTTTGATGATTTTAGATCATTTTCATGTGCTGATATTAAAGATAATTTTTTTAAAAATATATATCTTTAAATAAAAATATACTTTAAAAAACAATCTTAACTATACTCTCACACATATAGATAGATCATCTCCACATGAGCCCCATTGACTATTCAACCTGAATGAGTTTTCCAAACTTTAGTTTATATTAATTTAAATCAAAGAAATTTATTGCAGCATATAACTAATAATGTATTAAATGGCAGTACAATTATAGGTTAAATAATATAATAACACAAGTCTCCTTTTTGATAATTGGGAGTAGGAAATGCCCGATTTTTAATTACCATCAAGCTCACCACTACGCTGCTATTGCATCAAAGAAAATTTGAATGTAGTGAAATATATATATATATATAGGTAATAAAGGATTTTTTGATATTGTTATTAAACTTTTTCTAACAAATAAATCTTCAAACTTTCTAATTGGACTTCTTTTCTAGCTTCAATTTAAAATTAAACTATGAGAGTTGTTTTGACATGATCTAATTGATTTGGTTAATCCAAAAACAACTAGATCGATCGATAATAAAAATTGAGGAGAAGACATCAAAAAAGGATGAAATGCCTAGAGAAAAGAAATCTATCATACGGATTCTTACCTAGTCTAGGTTTAAAATTAAATCATCTAAAAGATAATTTGGATGATTGTTAAATGGTGAGGATAAAATAGAGAAAAAAAGAATAGAACTAGAAAGGAAAATGGAAGGAAATGGCAAAAAAGACAGGTAGAATTGATAAAAAAAAATTGCTATTTATTTCAATTGTGAAGGTCCATATATAATGTTTTCTAAATCTTTTAGTTATACTGTGTAATGTTGAAGTTTAAAGGATAAGTGAGTTTGCTCACCATTTTATTGTCTACTATTTGAAGATCAATACCATCACTATTGATACCTAAAAATACTAAATATTAAATGATAAAATTAAAAAAAAAGATATGAGTAAACCCGATTTAATCCACCAACTTTGTGACCATGAACATGGGATTGGTATAATCCCAAATAAAGTAAAGTGAAAAAGAAAAAAACAAGGTAGTAGATAAATTCCAAAATAATCAAATAGTGAAGGTACAAATTGAAAGAAAAAAATCAATGTTATATAAGACCCTATAAAAAATCAAAATCATCATGTGTAAACTTTTAAGACTAATGATCTTGTTCATACGGTGGAGACTAACCCCATAGAAGTTGAAACAAAAATGACAAACCTTTAATAAAAACATTTCGAGAGATGATATAGAAAAAACAATTCAATGAAAAATGACCCTAAACAAAATAAACATTGATACAAAGAATAGAGATTGAATTTGATAAAAAAAAATTAAAATCAAATGGGAGGGATGATATTGAAAACAAAACTCAATTAGTAAAATGATAAAAAGAAAATCAAAGGGTGAGGATGAATTTTTTTAAAAAAAAATAGGTCAAATTAAACTAAATGCTTAGAATAAAATTGAAGAAAAAAATAAATTAAAAGAAGATATAAAAAAAATAGAAATAAAAAATGAAGATATAAATAAAAATAGAATAAGAAAAAAAAACTAACTTTGAATGATGAAATTGAAAAATAAATATCAAACCGCATTAACTTTTTTAAATTATGACTTAGGTCATTAGACTAGCAGCATCATACATAAAACAACTATGAAGCTTAATCCCCAACAAATCAGTTAATGAAGGATATAAAGACTGAAAATAAAAAACTAATTAAAAGAATGAAGGAAAAATTTTAAAATAAGAAATAAAATAAAGAGAAATCACAAATTTCTTATTAGTGGATTAAATTGAAAAGCAAAAAGATTTAATGAAAAAGGAAAAAAAATAAAAGAATGAGGACTAAATTGGAAAAAAAATAACACAGTATAAAATATGATTGAATGATGAAATTGAAAACCAATAAGTTTTTACAAAAGACTTGGGGAAAATTAGAAATAAAAAAGAATGAGTGAATTGGGAAAAAAAATTATGATAAATTAGAATTGAAAGAGTGAATAAAAAATAAATTATTTTTTTACTAAAGGGCCAAGGAAAAAAATCTAGAAATCAACAAAAATAATCAATAAAGTTGAAATGTCAACAACAAATAAGACCAACTTGTAATTTTTAAAGGGAAAGAGAAAAAAAAAAGTGCAGCAATAACAAACTAACTAATCTCAGCTGACACAATAAAAAAAAATAGAATACAATGATGTTATAAATTGGAGTTAAATAAAAAAACTGAACAACCAATTAAACTGAGAAAACTAGAAAGAAAAAAATAACTAAAAAACCGAATCTTTAAACAAAACTGATCAAAAAATTCTGAAAAACTTTTGGTCAAGTTCGGTTACGGTTTTTATAAGTCTAAAATCAATTAATGTACACCTAAACCAAACCGGTTCGATTAAAAAATAAACTATAAATAGAAAGTTTCTAAGTTTCTCATCTCTTTTCTAAATTTTCTAACCCTAGCAGCTACCCCCTCCCTCCCTCCCTCTGCAACCAACCATTCCATGCTTTCAAAAGTTAATTTCCTTCAAAATCCAAACCGGGAAATTTTGGGACAAAACATCAAGTTTTCCTTCCTGCAAGCAAAAATATTTATTGCTCTGCATGCATGCTTTCCTGCTATCCGAACTAAATGCTTCGATTTTTCTAGCAGCCAGGCTGCACACAGAAAGAGAAAGGAGGGCAAGTCCCAAGAACGTACGGGTAGATTGAAATGGACAAGTGAGGAATGATTTTGCAATCGAGTGCTTCATGATTGAAGATGAGGACGAGGAAAGAGAAGCTCTGTAAATAGTAATATTCAACCCTACAACCCCATTAAACTTTTTGACTCAAAAAAAGAAAGAAACGTCGTCGCAGTAAAGTCTATGGATTAGACCTCTGCCGAGCTTTTGGGTGAAAAAAAATGGTGGGTTTTCAATGCTTCGCCTTTATTTGGGGATTTGAGTTTCTTTTTGACTCTTTTGTCACCTTTCCCACCTCGAAATTCGAAGAAAAAAATTGAAAAAAATTGAAAAAAAAACATTCATAGATTAAACTGGCTGTGACTGAGCTTTCGATGTCACATAGATTATGGTGATAGATTGTGACATTGCCTCGATGAGCTAGCTAGCTAGCTATTCTACTACTACATGGTCTTCGCTTCATCGAACTGGTTACTGGAATGTCTGAATGTGAACTCAACTGTCCATGATCTATGTGCTTTGCCGGTGGTGGTCAACGAGAACGTTATTAATATAGCACTGGCTATTTCTTGGTCATGGAGATTTTGCTATGTAGGACTTTTAACTTTTAGACTTTACAATCTCATCCTTGATGCGCAAAATGTGACTATGCTAGTTTACGTGCACCTCAACTGATTCCACGAGCTCTAAAGTTAACGACCAGTTAAAATTTTTCAGTGATCTTTATTGATGTGGGACTCGAACTGGTGATTTCTAGAAAGTAAACTCAAGGTCTGGTCAACTGAGTGACACCCCTTATGACTAACACATTTTATACAAACATTGACTTTGAATACCTATATATCAAAAAAAAAATTATTATTCAGTATTTGTTGACAACATGATTCACAAGTTATACAAACATTGCTACTTTCTAAATGAAATCGAAAAACATTTTATCTAATTGATTAAACCTGAAATAATGTTTGAAAAGATATACTAAAGATTTTTTCAGATTTTAAACACTTTATCTGATATTCTAAAAATATATTTTATGTAACAAAAAATCACTTTTAAAAAGTAATAAATATATATATTATTTTGATGTATTTCTAAACAAAAAATATTTTCAAAAACAACCTCAATTATACTACCAAACATGCAATTTTCATTAATACTACAAATTTCCCATTTTCGTTTTTTCTTCCCCTTCAAATTTCTTTTTCACTAACAAAAAATCAACTGAGTTATTGCTTCCACCTTGCCAAGTTTTCTTTCCTATCACTTTCATCAATTCCCCCATCAAATTTTCCTTGTCCCCAAACACCCACTTGCCTTTTCCACTTCTCCCAAAAACTGCCTTCTTTTTCTACTCTTCTTTTTAGCCTCCAGTTTTGAAACCCAAATTTCCCTTTCAATCAATTCTTCCATTAATATTTCCCTCCTCCCCGAAGCAAGCAAACCCTAATTATTCCCCCTACTTTTCCCTTGTCTTTTCCATCCTTTCCTTCCACGTCAAATACTCAATAGCCCATACTTTTCCTCTTCTCTCTTATGGTTATCATCTTGCTCACTTTATTTCATGCATAAAGATAATAGCCACGGACAAGAGAGATTGAGAATTAGGGTTTTGAAGAATGAAGACAGACTTGGATGGGTATTTTATTTTATGAAAATTCCATTTTTTTTTCTTCAAAATACATGTGGATTTATTACATCGAAGTATTAGAGAATAATATAACTCACCTATAAAGTTAAATCTTTTAGATAAAATGATTCTTTAATATGATATCAAAAGCCTTGATTACTCAACGATTACGAGTTCGAATCTCACCACTCCCATTCTATTTCATAAAAATCAAGCACAAAATATTGTGGATCTTTAAGGGATGTGTTAGAGAATAATATAAATTTTATTCCGAGACTTTATCTACAAAAGTTTAATCATTTAAATGAGATAATTTCTTAACACGATATATGACAAACCTGGTGAGCTAATTTCGGCCAGGCCAGGATCTCCACAGGCTGTGCTTAACCCCATATCAAACCTCTCATATCATATGTTTAGCGAATCTTTTTTTTCTGTTTTTTCTCTCCGAAGAAAATCTTGGAAGCATTTTTTTCTCAACTTTATGGCTTTGTTGATTGACAACCAGCTCTCGTTTCCTAGACCTAATTCAGTTCTGAAATTGGTCCACACGTACCACTGATTTTCATTAACCATACCACTGATCATTGAAAAGACCCATCGAGAGAATCCCTCCATGCTTTTCCACTCTTTTCACGTTGTATGCTTCGCCACCGTTTTAATCTTCAGACAGAACAGCTAAACTGCTATTATTTCACATTGAGTTCTGTCCAGCTGGTCCAGCCTCTGTCGAGGGATGCCACCCAAAAAACAAGGCAAAATTCTGTCCAAAAAAAAAATTGAAACTCGATACAACAGTGCGGGTGATTTTATCGAGTGACCGACTATGGCTTCTGCTTTTGGGATTGCGTGAAACCATGATTTTAAAAGGGCATTAAATTTCAGCTCTATTTAGCCCCTGCCATTACACTTTGAAAGTTTTTCTTTTAAAAAAAAAATATTTTAAATTAATAAATTTCGGTGTTTTTAGATCATTTTCATGTGTTTATATCATATGATATTTTTAAAAAAAAAAATATTTTGATGTATTTATAAATAAAACGTATTTTCAAAAATAACCTCAACTACACTGTCAAGCAAACATTAAAACCAGGATTTTTAAGTACACTAGGATCTCAAAACCATGATTTTAAACCTGTTTTTTTCAACTACAAAAACTAAATACAGGATTATGCCTCTCTTTTTAACTTCCACGATACAAGTTCGAGATCAACCCATCTCAATACAATTTATATATATATAAAAGAAGGAAATTATAGCAGGAGATATTTTAATTATTTTTTATGGGTTATAAATTTTATTTGCTCTATTCTCTTTATGTTTGTTTTTATTTTAGTATGAATAGAAAGTAATTAATATAATGTTACTAATTACTCTCTCAAAACCATAAGAGTTTCCAAATAAGTCTCGGGTTGTAAGATTGGAGGTAGACTTTTCTCATCATAATTCTTTTCTTAAGATGTTTAATGAAAATTTCAAATCTTAATTGTTGAGTTATCCAGTTGCATATATTTTAACTATCTTTATACTATATTTAAGAAATAAATATTTCATGTTATGCTATGTATGAAATTGACAACATGTATACTTAGTGCATGTTTGGTAGTGTGATTGAAGTTGTTTTTTAATATGTTTTTTCGTTCAGAAATGTATCATGAAAAGTATATAAGAACACTAAAAGAGATTAACTTAAAATAATAAAAAAAAAATATTTTTTTTCAAAAATATTTTTCAAACGCAACGTCAAATAAGACCTTAAAAGATTCAAAGATGAAATGAGAAAAAAATTCATAAAAATCGACGTCCCTTGAACATATGAAATACAAATATACCATAATACGTACATGGTCATTTAAGTGATAAAACAGCAAAAAGATAAAGTATCAAAATACATTACCAGCTTGTTGGAGTATTATCAGTTTTACACTCAGTTTTTTATTAATCAGTTTTATCACTAAAACACTTGATTTCTTAATTATTATTTTTTTAATAAAAATTAATTACTAAGAAAACGTTAAGCTCTTTTAAAATGAAATTATTTGTTAAAAAAAAATATTATAATTTGGATAACATTAAAATTAAAAATACATGATATTATTTTATAGGTATGCACAAAAATAAAAGGGATGTGGGGGTGTGAACGAGACTGCAAACAGATAAGATGAGATTTGGGCCATGGTTTAAGGTTAGGCTGGGTTAAAATCGGGTGTCATTTGACGTAGGCCATGAAGGCCCATTAACAAGTAGATCCTTGTTGCTAAAATTCACAGCAGGCCCAATGATTACTCCATTACGAGCCGAGTGTTATGGGAAGTTAACAAGAATGGAATTCCATTGCGTTTGTTGTCTTCAGAATTCTCTCAAGCTAAGCCCACGATAGCTTGGGCTCTTCGGCGTTGGGCCTCACATGATTGCAAAGGTGATTCAATGTTCGGGCCCAGTTCTTTTGTTAGATATGATTTATTATGCATGAGGAGGTCTCTTTGCTGCGATCCTGTGTTTTAAAATATTAAAAAAAAAATAATTTTTTATTTTAAATTAAAAAAAATAATATTTTTTACATTTTTTTTTGTTAATGTTAAAATAATTAAAAATAAAATAAAATCTCAAACAATCAATGCACGTTTGACAGAAATAAATGCAAATGATCGGTCATGTTTTCTCTCTTTTGACCAAAAAAGAGACGTATAAAAATAGCTTAGGACCGAATGAATATAGTATAAAATATAATATATTTGTAGGGGTTCTAATTACACTTGACATTCGAATTTAAAATTTTACAGACTCGTATGCATCATATTATAAGCAAATATTACAATTTGAATAAAACATAAATGAGATTTAAAGGTTTCTTATGATAATATTTATTGGTTTGGGATAATAATATCGATTCTCTAATCTATTTGTTGAATTGATTTTTATATTTATATTGATAAGCGGTTATTTTAAAAAATATCTACTTGAAAATATATTAAAATAATATATTTTTTATCTACAAAAAATATTTTTGATATCAGCACATCAAAAAACTACAAAAAACTAACTTTGAAAGAAATAAAAAAAATCAAAAATATTTTTGAAACACAAAAATAAATATGCTCTAATTTCACCGTTGATATATATATATATATATATATATATATATATATATATATATATATATAAGTTATGTGAAAATATTGGAGGAGATGGAACTATGTAGAAAATGGTTGTCTGATAATAAAATTCCTCAATCTTGGAAATCTTTAGTCACAGGGATTTAAATAGAGTGTATATATGAGAGTATGATTGAGGTTATTTTTTAAAATATTTTTTATTTATAAATGAATCAAACAAATAATATTTTTTTTTTCAAATTTATTTTTGACATAAGCACATGAAAATGATCTATAAATACTAAGAAAATTACATTTAAAGTCAAAAATAAAAATAAAATAAAATAATTTTTTTAAAAATACTTTTAAAACACAGTACTAAACAAGCCAGAAGAATTTGATTTTTTAAAAAATTGATATATGCCTGACGCATGAAAAAAAAAATCTACAAATAATACAATTCATTTGCCCACGTTCATCATATAACTCAGATGATTTCCTTTACCTTCTTTATTAGATTTTCTTTATTTGACATATCTATATAAAGAATTCGACTGTATTTCTTTTTTATAATACAAAGAAGATGCGTGAACGCAAAATCCTTAGAAAAAAAGAAGAAGAAGATCCTGCTGCCAGCTTAGCTATATAATAATTGGACTGTATTTATGGTTAATAAAATAAAGAGTTAGGTACGCCGAAGAAACACGAGGATGCATTATTACTACTATACCCTGAATTAAAAAATAAATAAAATCACGAGCGATATCTTCTTCCTCGATGGATGGATTTCGGTACGCCAAAGCAACACGAGGATGCATTATTGTTACGGTACCTTGAATTAAAAAATAAAAATAAAATCAAGCGTGGGTATCTTTTTCGTCCATGGATTGCAATAAAGTTTTACTCGGTTATCTAAATTTATAAAAATATATTTTTTTAAAAATAAAATTTTCTTTCGAATAAAAACAACAAAAAGTATTGAAAACTTGTAGAATTTTTTTATTTAACTTGTAGAATTTTTTTATTCAAAATTTATTTTTATAAAAATATTTTTGGAGTAAATATTGAAAATCTTTTGTAGGTGTGTGGCAAGCAGGAGGAACCTTTGCTCGGATCAGGCTTGGTAATTCTGTTTCGTTCTGGTCAGAATGGCTGAAACTTTCAGTGTTATTAAAAAAACCGAGACGAAACGACGTTGTTTTCGTCTCAGTTTTAAATCCGGTCTGTTCCGAAAATTCCAGTCAGAACGTCTCGGTACCGTTCCCGCTCAAAATCATAATATTTCTTTTATTTTAGAATATTTTACTATCATAATATTTTGGAATTTTAGAGATGTTTCTAATTTTGAGATTATATTTGTTTGACTTTGTATTTGTATTGTATAATTTAAAGTTAATTTATCTTGAATTTAAATTATACTTGTTAAATTAATATTTTAATTTTTTTCATATATATATATAATTAATTATATATGAATAGTACAATCCCTAAAACGACATATTAAAATATTATAAAATCAAAACATTTCATTTCAATAAAAAAACCGAAACGATATTGACAACTTTAGCTCGGATTACGAGTTGCTTTCCCTGAAGGTTGCTCGGCTGCACACTGAAGCAGAGCCATGGCGAAAGCGGATTGAAATGAATAATCCAGTACTGCTGGGCCAATATCTTAGTAATTGAAAGGTGAGGGACCCATTTGAAATCATGAAACCACCACCGAATATTCTATGGGATGTAATTCGTTATTCGGACATCGATCCAACGGCATATTCGCATATCCTTTGCTCCTGCTTCGACAATGTTTTTTATGTTGTCGTCCGAATCTCAACTTGAAAACTGCCCACCGTTTGTGTCTGTTAAAATGACTGCTTGGAGTTTTTCTGTTTTATTTCTTCCAAATTAATGCTTTAAACTTACTCGAGTAATTAAGAAAATTACAAAAAAAGGTAGGGTTATAGCCTTATAGGGTGTTTACGAGTATGATTAATATACGTTTTGTTTATATATATATATATATTAGAAATTATATTGGTTTCAAGGGTCAATAGGTGAAAATTTTGTTAAAGTTTGCAAACATAAATTTCATGAAATATCAAAGCATTTGTTAGCACTTAGGATTAAATAGTCCCCGAGGTGGTGGCCTAGCGGCTGGCGCTTGGGTTCTGCTTCGGCAGACCTGGGTTGAGCCCGGGAAACAACCCCTCCTCGTAAGAGCCTGGGACAATTGGAGGTTTATGCATGCCCCTGGGCCCACAAAGTGCGCTTTCCGGATCATGTGGTTCCCCGTTCCTATATGGATATCCAAAAAAAACTTAGGATTAAATAAATAAATATATAAAAAAAATATTTAGCTAAAGAAACATAAATGAAATGTTAAAATAAATTCATCTCTATAATTTTTTATTATTATTTAAAAAAAAAAAACAGAAAACATGTTCCTTTTATATTTATATATCCTAGTAAACAAATACTATTTTAAACTCAAATTCCTGAAAAATCTACTTTAGTGAATTTGATTTGAATTAAGTCTAGGTAATGAAGATGGATAAAAATAAACTAAAAAACAAACAAATAAATAAAGCCATGGGTGACCGACTACCGGCTTGGCCAAGCAATTCCCCAGCATGGCCTTCGTATTGATGATTCATTTGAAATGTTGTAACAGTTTCATTGCCGCACTCAACTTAATATTAATCTCTATAGTTTTCTTATTTCATAATTAAATAATTAATTAGCTTTTATTTTGGTCTATAAAAAAAACATAATGGATTAAAAAACATTACAGGACTCGGACAGGACTCCCAGCAAGATTCTCCTGTCTATCCTTTTTTTTTTTCCCTTCTTCTCGGTTCAGCTCAAGCTAGAGAGCCATGGCAGATTTCATTTTCAAAAACAACAGCATGGCCCTTGTTCTGGTGATTTGTAGTTTTGGGTTGTGTTTAGTCTCTACACATGCAGAGCTTCAAAGATTTGAACAGCCTGCAAAAACTGAGGGGACCCTTTCCTTTCTGGTTCTTGGAGATTGGGGAAGAAAAGGTGCTTTCAACCAGTCTGAAGTTGCTGTTCAGGTTCGACCAACTTTGTTTTTTTGAAATTTATTTCATATTTCTGTCAAAATGTAATTGAAACTTCCATGTTTTAAAGATCTTCCTTTGATTTGCATGGATACAGATGGGAAGGGTTGGAGAGAAGATGGACATAGATTTTGTAGTATCAACAGGTGATAATTTCTATGATAATGGATTGACTGGTAAACAAGACAGAGCATTTGTGGAATCATTTACTCAAATCTACACAGCAAACAGCCTGCAAAAGCAGTGGTACAGCGGTGAGTACCCAAACCTGGCGACTGGCTGGATGATTTTTTTTCCCCAGAATAGATAAATAAAATGAAAATGAAGTTTCATGTTGATCTTACTAGATTTGAATTTTCTAATTTTTTTCTCCCCTTTTGTCTTGCAGTCCTGGGCAACCATGACTACAGGGGGAATGCAGAAGCACAGTTGAGCCGTCAGCTTAGGAAAATCGATAGCAGATGGCTATGTTTGAGATCTTTCATTGTCAACTCTGGTGGGTAGAGCTTCTTCTACATTCGAAGTGCTTCCTTCATCTCATATATATATACATACATATATATATATATATACTCTAACTATGAACACTTGATATTGAAATGCTTAGGATTTGTTCAATCTGACAAATCAAATCCTTTCTTCTTCTTCTTTTTCCTGCAGAATTGGCTGAAATTTTCTTTGTGGACACCACTCCTTTTGTAAAATCTTACTTTACTGATGCTGAGGGCCATACTTATGACTGGAGAGGCATTGGATCTCCTAGAGATTATATTGCAAACCTACTAAAGGTAAGTTCATCGCTCACTTTCAGAATAATTCATCGGCTTTACGATTTATGTAACGTTAATAGCCCACTAAACCAATAGTCTATCAATTGTTTAAATACTATTCTGGATAATTAAGTGGTGAATTGTACGCGCCCATTTTTGGAGCAGGATCTAAAGTTGGCATTGAGTGAATCAAAAGCGAAGTGGAAAATTGTTGTGGGTCATCACGCAATCAGAAGCATTGGACATCATGGCGACACCGAGGAACTTGTCCGCAAGCTTCATCCAATCCTGAAGGTAAACAAAATCATTGAAATGCAGTTCTGTGTTTACTTTTTGCTAATCAAGTAATTCTGAACACGAGATCGGAGCTAATACTGTGCCGTTTTCATTACTTTCAGGCCAACAACGTAGATTTTTACATGAATGGACATGACCATTGCCTTGAACACATCAGTGACACAGAGAGGTAAAACTTGAGTGATACTGTGTTGCTTAGTGGAGGAAAGGGTTCCTGAAAATGTTTCTAACTAACGATGGGAAACTTTTTTTGACAGTCCAATACAATTTCTAACCAGTGGAGCTGGGTCTAAAGGCATGGAGGGGTGACATTAAAGAACAAAACAGAGATGGTCTGAAATTCTTCTACGATGGTCAAGGTTTCATGTCTGTGCAGTTGACTCAGAATGAAGCAGAGATTGCATTTTATGATGTTTCTGGCAATGTTTTGCATAGATGGACTACAACAAAGTTGTTCCACTCATCATCCTAGGGATCCATAGTTAACAGATTGTTATTCTTATTTATATATTTTCTATCATTCTTGCGATCTGTTTCGTTGTCATTGAGCACTATGATAATAGTGAGTCAGGGCCGCATCAAAAAAAAATGAGTTCTTTAATGTCACGAAAATGATGAAATTGATGGAAAGCTTCTAGCAATCATGATGGGATTCCCTTGCTTGAAGTATTCACCAAACACCACTGAATTTTTCATTAAACAAAAAAAAAAGGGAAGGAAAAATGGGTCTTGCAATAAAAAAAAAAATTATGCGAGGAAAATCTATTTCTAAAAAAGGTACTTTGTAGGCTCAGGTAAATGAGTAAAATCTCGATTATCTCAGATTTCTATAAGGGCTGTAAGTCCTGACTTAAATTTTAGATCTGCTGAGCAGATCACAAACTCTTTGTTATTACATTACGTCTCTTGAGGTATGGAAATAATATTGCACCCAAAAAAGTGGTAAATCAGTGCTTCAGCACAAGAACCAATCCAATTTCCTAGTAACTACATGCAATTTAAGTGTAACAAACGGTAGAGTTTAATCTAGTTAAACTCTACCACTATAATGAAAAGATGAGATTGGTGAATGGCAAATAATTCTACAGCCAATGTGAGCAATTTGGCAAGGTCTACACCCACCCAATGGTGATAGACTTGACCCCAACATTTTAGTATGGATTGTGTATCAAATTAGGGTTAGGGCAACAAGACAACAACCTTGTGACATCAAGCAAGCGCCAATTTAGCACCACCACCACCTTGAACCCATCTTCGTCCCTTAAATCCTCTTGCTCGTCAATGATTTTCTGCATGACGTTACGTCTCTTATGGTATTGAACAAGACAAAACAGGAAAGTTTCCAGGAAAGTGGACTTTGATGGTGACCCCAGATGAATTTCGCCCTATAATAGATTTATTTTTCATGACCTTTGCCCTCAACGAGTCTCTTATCCTGAGTATTCATGGATACTATTTGCAGCTAGCTAACGTACGGGTTACTTTCTCGATTTTGAACATCGGTAAAGACCACCATTTTTTTGTCCAGGTACCACATTATGTGCTCTTCAAAGAGGAGGTTACTTGAGTTCATATCTTTTGCACTGCTAGCTAAGAAGTTCTCTTTTTCAGGATATCATGGCTAGTTTCAGCCACCATTTCAGTTCCATGTTCATCGTGTGGATGGCCTGCTTCCATGTGAACGTTCTTTGCGCCTTGTCTGATCTTCGGCGATTCGATCAGCCTGCTAAGGAGGATGGCTCAGTTAGCTTTTTGGTGGTTGGAGACTGGGGAAGAAAAGGAGATTATAATCAATCAAACGTTGCATTTCAGGTTTTGAATCTCTTAAGCTATCTTTTAAGTCCTAGCACTCAGTATCAGGTTATACATAAATAGATGTCTCATGCTTGTTAAATATGAACTCAATGCAAGAATATTCATTTGATTTCGCAAATTTCTTACAGATGGGAAGAGTAGGAGAAGAGTTGAGCATTGATTTCGTTGTTTCTACTGGAGATAATTTTTACGAGGACGGGTTGAGAGGCATAAAAGACCCTGTGTTTGAGAAATCATTCAGCAAAATCTATACTGCAAAGAGCCTGCAAAAGCAGTGGTATAGTGGTAAGTCATGGGATCAGAAGAATAGTTAAGAAACCAGGACCTGCCCGGCGGGTAAACTCAGGCCTAAAACTAAAACATTAAAAACTCAGACTGAAACAATATTGTTTCAAGATCTAGGTTGATAAGTTTACTGGATTGATAGCTAGACCGGGTCTAATCACAAATACATGAAATCCTTGTTTTTCCTATGTGGGTGTCCTAACTCATCTCGTGTTCTGAAAAACTTTCTGGTTTTAGTCTTTAGGCAACCATGACTACCGGGGAAATGTCAAGGCTCAATTAAGTCCGAGCCTGAGGAGTATAGATAGCCGATGGATTTGCCTGAGATCGTTCATTCTTAACGCAGGTAAGATACATCTCCATCTCCAACTATGAACAGTAAATTATTCTACATTCTATAGCAAGTATAGTATATATATATGAAACATTGCCTCTAGCTTGACTAAATTCAAACTTCTCTTCACATCCTCTTAGAAATTGTGGAATTGTTCTTCATCGACACCACTCCATTTGTGGACAAGTACTTTCTGAAGCCAAAACACCATCATTATGATTGGAGAGGAGTGATGCCAAGGCAGCACTATCTTTCAAACCTCTTGAAGGTTATATTCGTTCCGATCATCCTAATACATTTATGCAAGTTCTATGCAGTTCATGTTTTGTTTTCTGTCCTAAATCCTATATCTTTTTCATGTTTGGCAACAGGATTTGGAATCAGCTTTGCAAGACTCCAATGCTAATTGGAAGATTGTAGTTGGCCATCATCCTATCAGAAGCATTGGCCATCATGGGGAAACAAAGGAACTAAAGAAGCAACTTCTCCCGCTACTTGAGGTAGCTAATCTAATTAAAGAGATTGAGATTGTCACAAACAAAGCATTTCTCTAACAAGCCTAGTCTTGAATGTACAGGCAAACAATGTTGATATGTACATAAATGGGCACGATCATTGCTTGGAACACATAACCAGCAACACAAGGTATGTTTTTTTATAAAAAAAAAACATAGATTGACATTATTTGACAGCAGGAATTGAAACAAAAATCAACAATTTGTGCAGCCAAGTCCAATTTTTAACAAGTGGAGGTGGATCGAAGGCATGGAAAGGGGATATTGATCGACTAAACAAAGGAGGAGTCAAGTTTTTTTATGATGGGCAAGGTTTCATGTCCCTGGAACTAAGGCAGACAGATGTAAAGATAGTATTCTATGATGTTTTTGGCAAAGTTCTGCATAATTTTAACCTGTTTAAGCAGCTCAGCACTGCCATCTAGGACCACATTAAAAAAACCTGTGTTTTCCGCACTTCATCAAATATATTATGCAGTGATAATCATGCTGTCGATATTGAAGCGAAAATTCATGTATCTTGCCTTTTCAAAGAATGCCAGTATGGAGGTGTTAATCCAGTTCGATGAGAACCTGCTAATATTTCTCCCAGTGAACAGAACGACAAGCAATGGCAAATCTAAACCCTGATTATAATTAAATTTTTTGCTTAAAAAACAAGTTTACTACTGTTTGCCGCGTAACTCTACTAAAACTACCTCATCAAGAGCCCATTATTGGCATCCCAGGTTCAGGAATTTATTTTAGAGAGTAACTACAGAAACCTATCGAGAGAGAACACACTAGAGCTTCAAAATATAACGAAGCAGATTATGCATGTTAAATGGCGTATACATGGATGGTAGCAATGTTAATTTTCTCCCCGTGATGACATTTTAAAAGTGTTATTATCTGAATACAGAACCCCCCAGAATCTAGTTACGCTCATTGAATGACCATGGCATGCTCGACAGACAATTGGATGGCAAAAGGCCTGAGAGATCAATCCAACAAGACGAATGATAAATGGGTTGCGATTAATCCATATCAGAACAAGTTGGTACTGACACCACCAGATTTCTGAGCCCTATCTAAGCTTTTCCCTTGGTCATTAGCTAGAGAAAATCAATGTTACTGGTACCTAGTACCATCTACTTCAAGCTGCTGCAGCTAGTAAACCATCAAAGACCATTTAAAGAGTGGTGCCCTATGGAACGTTTACAGATATACAGTTAATTTATGGCTAAAGTTTCTTCAATGATTTTCCCTACTAGACAACCACTATAACTCAAGGATTGCGCTTTCTGTTTCTCATTTCTTTCCTGGTGAATTCAAGCCAGCCTTGCTCTAAATTCTTGGTATTTTTTCACTTGTACATTCACCACATACATGATGTGCACTTTTTTGTTCAATGTGGTTGATATGCTACACAAAAAATAACATTAAATTTCGAGCAAATATATATCTCTAGCAGTTTTGTTATTGTGATCAAACTCATGTACATGACAGATAGTTCAAAGCATCACGACTACAATGTTTCTTGCATATACTGATTATAATTCGGAAGCACAAAAAAAGAGCCCAAGGAAAAGCTTTGCACAGAATAACTCCATGTGGTGATGCACAGATGCAAATCGAGACAGGAAAAACAGACCATGAAAACTGTATACAAAGAAATTAGCCCAAATCTATTCATAGTTACCGGCAGCAGCAGCTTTACACTAATACATAGATAGCATTTAACTTTGGTCAGTTGTATGTCTACTACAATATTTGTTTTTTTGGCCAGCATACACGTGATTTAATTGAGAACAAAGTGATACCTCGAATCCACATAACTCTCTACATCCCAGAGGAAAGAACCAAAAGTAACAGCTTCCAAAGCAAGTCTCTTCAAACCACCAAAGCTGATCTTAACTTGTTCATCCTTGGAAGTGTCAATGGTCCCTTGAGGCGTTATGACAATCTCAGGTCTTCCAAACAAGGCCTCTGTGTGCTTCTCAATGATGATAACAGCCTCTTTTGATCTTATTGTCGCATACCTTTGAAGTGTCTCCCCATCAAAAGCCATCACATAATTTCGCAATCGCGAAGACTTCAGTCCATGTGCAAATCCTCCAGGACTGATACCACCAGAACTGGCTTCGGGATGGGAAGACAAAACTTGATAGGATAACCCTTGACCACCAGGTTTCACATCCTGGCCCACAGCTTCGTGAATATCACTCTCTCTCTCATCCACAGCATTTGGGAGGATTTTCATTGTCTTCTCAAGCTGAAACCTTTGATCAACTCGCTTTAGGAAGTATCCATACATCACGGATGCTGCATAGACCTGTCCAACCCTGAGTTTGCTTATCTGAGCAACAGCAGTTGAATCACCCACCCGATTTCCTAAAATGAGAGCTAGATGGTTCTGAATCATTTCGTAAGCTTCAGGAGAGTGAAGTTGTTCAAGCTTCTCATCTTGGCTAGGCCAAGCGTCCACTTGACCAGCTGACTCTGTGGAAGAGGGGGCTATGGTGGGTATCAGAGAAACATTGGCATCCATGAACTTCTGCACAACCAACGCATACAAAATCTCTTCTAGCGCTTTTCTCCTCTCATTGGCCTTCACCTCAGCAATTCTCCTAATAATTTCAAAAAAACATCATTAGACTCAATTTTCGGCATAAATAGTAGCACCTATAAAACACAGTTGTCTACCACTATCGTGAAACTAACCTAAACAAAGCCAGGTCGGTGCCAGTAGCAGAAGGCTCTTCCTTCTGCTTCTCAGCATCACGATCAGTTTGAAGTTGCTCAAGCTGCTGCTCAACTGCTGCTGGCACAAGATGAGGGTGGCTAACCAAAATCTGGGATAAGAACTGCCCTATCGGAGATTCAAGCTGAAGTGGAGCAATTGGCACAATCGACCCTGAAGAATCTGAAGATGATGACGAAGATGCTCTGACTGCCATACACCTCCTACTTCCATATGCCACTCTTCTATGACCCGGCTTGGAGTATGAAACTGAAGAATGACGCTGCAGTCCAGATAACACGAGGAATAAAGATTCAAACACCAGCTTTCCAGACATAATCTCAAAATACAGAAAACCAACAACAAAGTAAACTACAAATATCCCAACTTAACCCAAAAAAATTATAAATCTTTCAAAATTTCAAGAGAAAAAACTCTTAAGAGCTTCATTTTTGACAAACATTCCAGCACAATCACACTCATGAATCATCTCCTGCAACAAATCTTTTGAATAAAACATAAAACTTCATTTACTTATAGCTCTTAAGCATGCAACTGCTGAATCATAAGAAAAATCAAACCTTCAACTTCGAAAATAATAAAGAGTTAAAAGCTGCAGTAACTTGCATAATTTAGGCATACACTCTCCTCCGGCAAAAAAATCATGCATAAACCCAAAAACCCATAATCGAAAACCCAAAAATAAGGCTAATCGGTAATACCTTAATAGGAAAACGCACAAAATCTTGTTTATTGGTAGCTAAAAAACCCAATCCAGCAACAGATTTTGCAGGTCTAGAGATCCCAATTGAAGATCCAACAACAGTAGCTGTAGCTGCTTCCATTTACACCACTCTACAAAACCCAAAAACCCTTTTGTTAGATTCCATCAAAAACCCTTTAAAACAAAAAAGATTGTTGATTCTAGCTTGAATTTGATGATGTATACTTACCCTTTTAAGTAGCTGAAACGAAAACAGGAAATTTATGTCAAAATACAGAAGAAAGGGAGCCTTTTTCTTTTGAGAGAGGGAGAGAGGGAAGAGGGAGAAATGTATTGAAGGTGACTCTTATTTGTTTGAGCTGGTGGATATGGTAGGTTGGCTGGTTACAGAGGTAATCAAAGGGCAAAACTCCTTTTTATAAGTAGGATTGTGATAAACGTTGCTGACGTTACTAGATAAGTTAAAGTCCCTTGATATTTAGTTAATTACTCGTTTGCCATTGTCTGGTTTAATGGTACTCCATTATTTTTATATTTATATATTTAGAAAAATATCATTAGAATTCGTATATATATATATATATAGAGAGAGAGAGAGAGAGAGTTGGGGAAAAATGATTTTTCTAAACTTCACATGGTGTTCACAAATTATATTTATATAACTCAATTGGAGATATTATTAATGTAAATAAATTGTACTAAATTCTCATTTTAAAAAATGTGATAAGCCAAAATAAATGTGAATTTTGGAAATCAGCATTCTAAATTGATGGCTAATAATAAATAAATAAATAATAGATTATTTTGTATGAGACTTTTTATAATTTATTTGTGAAAACAACATTTGTAATAGTAAAATTCAATTAAAAAAAAACATATATAAAAAAAAATTTGTATGATTTGTTTGTGAATAAAAATCCAAACAAAATATCCACTCTTCAAATAATTTTTTTATATATATAATCTGTTTATTTTCATGATTAGCAAAATAATTATATGATTTTATACAAAATAGTGTTATGATAAAATCATCTACAAACTACATGTAAATATATCTAAAAAATCAAAGGTTCATCATTATATTTTATTTAAATAACTCAATCAATGATTTGTTATGACAATCAATCATTCAAAAGTAGATACTCCAACTAATCATTCTACTTAAATTAGCCCAATTTCTGTGGGATAGCTAATAATATATCTTGAAATAAAAGGGCTTTTAGGTAATCTTGTTGTCGGGAATTTTATTTTATTTTTTCCATGAACTAGAAGAGGAAGACAAAATAACAATGTGAGAAAGGGTAGACCAGGCTTCGGGAGATCTTTGGGGTTGAAAAATGTGGGCCCAATTTGGGCTTTGATGTCCATCGCCCCAACACATATTTTTGCTTGTGGTGACGATGAGAGCTCGAAATCAATAGATTTCCTGTTATGGGATTACGTGTCTCATTTTGAGTCGGTCATCCCTTTTGTGGCTTCACATTTCTTTCATATTTTCTTTTTTAATTCTACTTTAATGATGCTTCCATCGACTTTCGTGTATAGATACTAAAATATTTTTTAATTTTGTTTGAAATGAAATATTTATATCCTTCTTTAAAAATAATAAATTTATAATATTTGAATTTAAAATAATTAATCACGACAAAGTTATTTGCAAAATAAATTTATTTTCCTAGTAGGGATTTTTTTGGACTTGAACCCTACTTCAATTCAAAAACACTAAATTTAACCAGGATTGTCAATATTGTTCTGTTTCAGCTGCAATGGCCAGAACATTCCATGTCATTAAAAAAACCGAGATAAAACGGCGTCGTTTTCGTCTCGGTTTTAATTCTGTCGGGCCTTAAAATCTTTCTTATTTTGATTAACTTGTGATTGTGTTTCTAATTTTGAGATTATTTTGTGTTTATATTGTATAATTTAAAGTTAATTTATCTTGAATTTTAATTATGCTTGTTAAATTAATATTTTAATTTTTTTTCATATATATATATATATATATATATGAACAGTACAACCCCGAAACAGCACGCTGAAATGCTCTGAAACCGAAACGTTCCGTACCAATAAAAAAACTGGAACAGCGACCGGAACGGTATTGACAACCTTGAATTTAACTCCAACTAGATGAATACTATCTCAAATTAATGATTTTTTAAAAATATATATATATAATTTATAATCACGAAGAGTAATAAATATTATGTGAATACTGTCAAAATCAATCTATAATTCAATCCAAAATATATACATAGTATTGCGTAAATTTTTATATTTTTTAATTCTCTCTCTCTATATATATTATTTTATATGAAATAATAGACAGTAATAAATGCTTGATGAATATATATAAATATAAATATTTTCATTTTTTATTTGATGAATAATAAATAAGATATACATGATAGAAACTCAATCATAATATCACCTTCAATTATTTTCTCTCTCTTTGATTTAATTTACTTTTATTCTCAAAATAATAATAATAATAATAATAATAATAACAAAAAAAAATATTCTCTATCCAACAAAACCTTAACATTTCAACTTTATAGGCTGATTTATACGGTGCAGTGATTCCGGCGAAGCCTCGTTTTCAACGGTGAGAGTGTGAAGGAAGTTCTAGACCGTGGCCAAGAAAACGGTGGCTACCACCATCATATGTAGTCTTCAGTTTACTTGTAAGCATCTTCATCTCTAATGGGAGTGCTATAAGAGAAGTTAAAAAAAAAAAAGCATTTTATATAACTTTTTTTTTTTAATGGAAAAACTATTTGGATAGCCAAAAATAATTCTTCCTACACAAGCTGTTATTTATAATAACTTGAAACTAAAAAAGTTATATTTTTTTGTCTTACAGAACCTGGTGTGCCACATACTTCATAGCTACTGTTCAAAAGTTGGTGGCAAATGAAATTTTGATGGAATTTTTTAATATTTTAAAATTTTAAATTTAAATGGTTGCGGTGTTCTTAATTTTAAATTTATTTTTTAAATTTAACTATAATTAAAAAATTAATAATTATATTGTTAGAGGGTTTTTTAAAAGTAATCATTTAATTATATAATTTACTCCTATTAATTGTATAATTAATTGCATAATCAAATTATATACAAAATAATTGCACTATATTTAAAATAATATAAAAAAAATAACTCTCCAAAATAGCTTTTATTATTGAAGTACACATCAACAAAAAAATCATATATATATTATTCAAAAAAACATTTTAAAATTTTGATTTTCCAAAATAACTTTTGTCATTAGAGTTGCTCTATAGGAGTTAGCCCATCCCAAGGAGTTAGCCCACCCCCAAGACACCACAATATAGGTGTTTGGCCCCGGTTTCAAAGTTTTTTTTTAAAAAAAATGAATTTTTATTTTATTTTTTATTTTAAAATAAAAAATTGTTGTTTAAAAATTATTTTTATGTATTAATATCAAAAATAATTTTCAAAAAAATATTATTTTAATATATTTTTAAATAAAAAATACTTTTAAAAATAATTCTAATTATACTTTCAACCAATCACGGCTTTGCATGATGTAAAGACTCGAGAGATAACACATAGCATAATTGGGGGAAACGAAAAAAAATCATATTAATTTATTTATTTATTTTCTAGTCATTTTTTATTTAAATGTTAGTGTTGTAATTAATTAATTAATTTATTCTTGTTGATGATATGTTTGATAAATCGATATATATATATATATATATATTATTAACTAATAGCTAAAACAAAACGAAGAAAGGAACAGTAGAAATCACTGTGCACACACTCACATAACACTGTGGACGCGAGCTTTTTGATCCGTGCGTCTGCGCGAGTTCGTCCCACCCTATTTTTTTTTGTCTTTTTCCGGATGTGAACAGTGTTTTACCGATTTCATCCCCCGATAATAAGACAAAATAACGGTTTACGCCGAGGGGCACGGGCGTACTGACTACGCACGGACCGGTCCGGCTCGGTCCGGTCCCGCCTCGACTCTTTTTTTTTAATATTTTTTGAAAATGTGTAATGACGTTCGTAGCCCCTCGAAACGACAAAATCAATGAATTCGGATTAGGGGTGGTTTAGTAATTGACCATGACGTTATCGTGCGCTTGCGCCGGCCGCCGCTGGACCGTACGGGCGCTGTCTGGCGCGCTTTGTGCCCCCTGCTGATTCAGCGGCGCGTGCAGCTTCATACGGCGGTGAAAAATTTTCCTCCGCCACTCAATTCGATTCGCAACTCTTCTCCGAATCTCATGGAGTGGCGCGTGTGGTGTAAATATGGACGTGTAGGCTCAAATAGCCTGTTGAACGCTTTATGTCCTCTTTTTCTCTCCTCGCACGAAATCAATTTCAGTCCCCCCGAGTTATTGTGCATGCATTGCAGTCCCTTGGTTTTGTTTGATTTCTATAATCCAAGTTTCGAATTCTTTTCAATTTCGTCCTTGCATTCAAATTGATATATATGCAATTTGCATTTCAGTCCTTCTTCTTTTTAATTTTTTCGGTTTCCTATTAGATCCCTTAATTTGTTTAGTGCAGCAGAGTTATATTGTTTTCAATTTTGTCCCTCATTTCAAATAATTAATAATAATAATAATAATAACAACAACAATTATTTCAATAATAATAATAATAACAATAATATCAATAATAATAACAATAATAATAATCATAACAATAATAATACCAATAATAATAATAATAATAATAATAATAATAATAATAATAACAATAATAATAACAATAATAATAATAACAATAATAATACCAATAATAATAATAATAATAATAATAATAATAATAACAATAATAATAATAATAATAACAATAATAATACAATAATAATAACAATAATAATAATAACAATAATAATAATAACAATAATAACAATAATAATAATAATAATAATAATAAGATAATAATAATAATAATAATAATAATAATAATAATAATAATAATAATAATAATAATAATAATAATAATAAAAACAATAATAATAATAACAATTATTTTTGTTACTAATTCTTTTGTGAATATTTTTTTTGCTCTTCATAATTTAATAATTTCTATTGTTTTGACAAGTGATGGTGTTCATTTTTTTTTATATATATTTTCAGTCTTTCCCTAAGAATATATATAGGAAAAAAAACATGGCCTAGGATTTTTTTTAATATAAAAAATTTAATATAAGTATTCTGAGATACATATAATATAGTTATATAATAGTAGATGATCGACCACACAATTACAAATAACCGATTGAAACACATTCACAAATTTAATTTTTTTTTATTTGTAGAATAATGTCAACTTTTGCCCATGTATATATAATTGTAGTTAACACAATAATAATAATAATAATAATACTAATAATAATAATAATAATAATAATAATAACAACAACAATTTAATTTTTTTTATTTGTAGAATAATGTCTACTTTTGTCCATGTATATATAAGTGTACTTAACACAATAATAATAATAATAATAATAATAATAATAATAATAATAACAATAATAATAATAACAATAACAACAACAACAACAACAACAATAATAATAATAATAATAATAACAATTATTTCAAAAATAATAATAATAACAATAACAATAATAACAATAATAATAACAATAATAATAATAACAATAATAATAATAATATCAATAATAATAATAATAACAATAATAATAATAATTATTATTATTATTTTTGTTACTAATTCTTTTGTGAATATTTTTTTTTCTCTTCATAATTTAATAATTTCTATTGTTTTGACTGTAATGGTGTTATTTTTTTTTTATATATTTTTAGTCTTTCACCTAAGAATATATATAGGGAAAAGAAAACATGACCTAGGATTTTTTCAATATAAAAACTTAATATAAGTATTCTGAGATACATTTAATATAGTTATATAATAGTAGATGATCGGCCACACAATTACAAATGACCGATTAAAACACATTCACAAATTTATTTATTTTTATTTGTAGAATAATGTCTATTTTTGTCCATGTATATATAAGTGTACTTAACACAATAATAATAATAATAATAACAATAATAATAACAATAATAACAATAACAACAACAACAATAACAACAACAACAATAATAATAATAACAATTGTTTCAATAATAATAATAATAACAATAATAATAACAATAATAATAATAATTATAACAATAATAATAATAACAATTATTTTTGTTAATAACTCTTTCGTTAATTTTTTTTTTGCTCTTCATAATTTAATAATTTCTATTGTTTTAACAGTAATGGCGCCAATTTTTTTATATGTTTTTAGTCTTTCGCCTAAGAATATATATAGGGAAAAGAAAACATGACCTATGATTTTTTCAATATAAAAACTTAATATAAGTATTCTGAGATACATTTAATATAGTTATATAATAGTAGATGATCGGCCACACAATTACAAATAACCGATTAAAACACATTCACAAATTTAGTTTTTTTTATTTGTAGAATAATGTCTATTTTTGTCCATGTATATATAAGTGTACTTAACACAATAATAATAATAATAATAATAATAAAAATAATAATAATAATAACAATAATAACAACAACAACAACAATAATAATAATAATTATTATTATTATTTTAATAATAATAATAATAACAACAACAATAATAATAATAATAATAATAATAATAATAATAATAATAATAATAATAATAATAATAATAATAATAACAATTATTTTTGTTAATAACTCTTTGTTAATATTTTTTTTGCTCTTCATAATTTAATAATTTCTATTGTTTTGACAAGTAATGGTGTTAATTTTTTTTTAATATATTTTTTAGTCTTTCGCCTAAGAATATATATAGGGAAAAGAAAACATGACCTATGATTTTTTTTCAATATAAAAACTTAATATAAGTATTCCCGAGATACATTTAATATAGTTATATAATAGTAGATGATCGGCCACACAATTATAAATAATCGATTAAAAACACATTCATAAATTGATTAATAAACTACAACAAAACAATATCACACCAAACAATCAAATAATTCACCATACAAATGGATACAAAAAAATATTTCCATAACCAAGAAACACAACCGAATAAAGAAAAATTAGATGATCGGCCACACAATTACAACAAAACCAACCACCAACAAATTCCCAATTGACTACAAAGAAACAAAAATCTCTAATCGATATAATCTATTATATTTTTTTCGACCAACCGATTATATAATTATCAATCCAATTAAAACACACCCTGTATAATCAAAACATTGCAATTTTGCTATCTATGAGTTAATTAAATCAACACATAATTCAAATCCAAACTGTGACTAAATTATTCTCCAAGCCAGTAAAAATAATGTCAACAACCAACCAGTATCAATGCAAACAAAAATAATCAATCTTTAATAGATTTCAGCGCTACAATATTGCTATCAACCAGCTTAAATGCTTAGTAATCGTTAAAAAAATATTTAACCATCAACACATTCAGCTCAAGACAACAAAATATCATCTTTCATTCATTTTATTGATTACAGATTTACATCAACCAATTAAATAACCATCAAAACAATTAATACATACTAAACAATTAATCAATTATGGTCTTGCAATACTCAAAATATAATTCGCTAATCTTTCATAAATTTTATCGCTTATAATTTTTTAAATTTCAAAATTGAATTATTATCTCGAGTATTTAAGCTTATAGCAATAATCAACTAATTCAATACATAAAAAAAAATATTACAGCATGATTTAAAAATTTAAAATTTTATATTTATCAACTAAAAAATTCTTTGCTTACCACATAAATAATAAGTTTGCTATATATAA
>CM055341.1:3471486-3539164 GCA_029228605.1 Salix koriyanagi | reverse complement strand
TTTTATATTTATCAACTAAAAAATTCTTTGCTTACCACATAAATAATAAGTTTGCTATATATAAAAAGCCCGACGCATATATATGTGCAAGACCTCTATCAATACCTTGCCCCACTAGAGAAAGTTAATGTTATTTAGCCTTGCACAAACTGAACCGTCTTCTTTCATATGTCCCTCTTTGCATTCTTCCTTTTGATTATTTTTTTTCTTTATATTATTTTGAATATATCTTTTTAAAATATTATTTTTTTCTAATTACGAAGTTGTTAACTTAAACATTTAAAAATCATTGTATCCATTTTGTTATATCACCTACTAGGCAACTTGACTTATCAGGCATTTTTAGCTACCAAACTATTGAACTTTTTATGTCAAACCACCAAATACTTGTTATTTATAAAATAAATAAAAAAATTTGTAAATGTAACCATTTCTTTATTGTTAATTTTTGGGTTATTTATTAAGAATTTCTAGAATTCTAAACCCAAAAATAACAATAAAAAGAAAGAGACTAGCATAATTTTGAAGGAGTTGTTTTTCTTCTATTTTTTGTTATTTACTTGATACTATGCCTTAGAATTTATTAATAACTCAAAAAAATTTGAAAATTTCCAGCTTGCATATTTATAATTTTTTTATTTATTCATTTATAAGATGACACATGTCCATCTATAAGAAATGACATCAACAATTAAATTCGAGAGATACTTGATTGAAATGACAAATAAAGATGAGGACACTTAAATAAATAGAGAAATAAGTAAGTAAGTAAAATAGAGACCCTTGGTTGAAAAATAAAAATAAAGTTATATAGAATTGAATATAAAAAATAAAAATAGTCTCTTGATTAAAAAAGAAAATTATAAAAGCACACAATTTTTCAATTTTTGCACTTCCCAAATATAATAACTTGATGATTAGTTAAAAAAAAATTCATAAAATGTGCCCTTAAAAAAGAAGAAGAAATACACAGCATAATCAATATTTTCTTTTTTTCTAATTGAGACTAGTACAAATATTAACTTTTTTTTATTAAGATTTTAAGTATTCACTCAAATTAGGTTTATCCTAGTTGATCAATGAGTATATCTTTTGCATTATCATTCAAAATTCAAATTTAAAAAACATAATAAAACAATTAATTTTTTTATAAATGTATTTTCTCAAATATCAATGATTTACATTATATTTAATAAAAAAAGTTAATCTTGAAACAAGAAGGATAGTCCATGAATATAATTTATTTTAAAGGATCAATTAAAAATAATAATATAAAAAAGATGAGTGGCACAAATAAACTTTTTAAAGGCAATAGAAGAACTATCATCTATTTTATCTATTTTTTAATTCAGTTTTTTTTTATCTACAATTCAACTCTTACTTTTAAAAAAACATGCAATTAACTATAATTTTAACTAAAAAAATTAATTATCAATTTTTTTTTATAAAAAAAACACATGTAATCGACGTGTTTTAACTTTTCGAATAATAAAACAATCGAAGACGCCGGCGGGCAAACAACAAACGTCAACCAACGAAAAAACATTTTTGTTTTGAACACGTGTTGGCTTGTTACTAACTCTCATTTGAACTACTTTTGACTTTTCACTTCAAGATTGCACCAAATCTAAACCCCAACTCAGTCAAACTTTTGGGCTAACTACAGCTCAGTACCCCAGCTATGATGTAATATCAAATCAACTCTTAAAACTACCAATCTTTCAATTTGACCCTTGTTGTTTTTTTCGTCTAATTTACTATCTAATTTTCATGAACCTAACAATTATATCCCTCGATCATGTTTTGATTAAGAAATCAATTGAATTACTTGATTCTTAGACACTAAATTCATGATATCAATTAGAAATAAAAACTTTAGGAACTTGGTTTTATCTAATAGCAAGCTACATCGTTTAAAACTTTTCAACCTTTTCCAAGTCATTAACCAATTTTTTTTCTTTATCCATAAATAAAGCTCTAATTATACCCAACCCTTAAGTCAAACTCACCCTAACTTGATTTTAGAAGAGAAAAAAACAACAAGGGTCAAATTGAAAGATTGGTAGTTTTAAGAGTTTGAAAATTAGATAGTAAATTAGACAGAATCTACAATGTGGATACTGATTTGAAATTCTTAACATAGCTTGTAGAAGCACACCTGCACAAAAATATTTCTTACTTATACATCATTTGTTCGTCAAATCTAACGGAACCATAAGCAGCCACCTGACTTGACTTCTTCTTCCGTTACTCAACTCCGTCTCCTCTCTCTCTTTCTTTGGCTCTTCTTCCACTGTGGATACACTTATCGCTTCCTCCTTTTCTCTTCCATTTTCTCTCATTTTCTCAGCAATCAAACAAACTAAACCTCTGATGGAAACGAAAAAGGAACCAGGAGAGGAAGAAAACGCTTGGGAGGAAGTGATACGGAAGATGTTACCAGCAGGAGCACCATTACCAGATGAAGATCATCTCGATTATTCAATCGCCATCGAATACGAAGGTCCTCCAGTTCCTTACGAAATCCCTCGCGCTGATCCGTTAAACTCATTATCGATTCCTACTTCCTCTCTCGCTTCTACTGAAGAATCGAAATCAAGACCAAGCATTCCTGTCGCCTCTCCAGTTTCAAGATTCACCAGATTTAGTAACCACAACGGAAACGCTAGAAGACCTTATCCAGATAGAGTAGAAGTAGAGGAAGGAAATTATGAAGAGGAAACTGAAAGGAGTGAAGGAGGAAGGCGAGGGAATTTCGTTACGTTTAATACGCCGAAAGATTCGGAGACCGAGGAAGGAGAAGATGAGGAGGATGGCTATTCCTCCACGCAATCTGATTTGACAACGACAAGGAAGGAAGAGAGTAAAGCAGTGAAGAGGAAGGGTGGAATTTGTAGTAGGTGTGGTAAGAAGAATAGATTGAAGGAGAGGGAAACGTGTTTGGCTTGTGAGAAGAGGTATTGTAGCAATTGTATGTTGAAAGCCATGGGATCAATGCCAGAAGGGAGGAAATGTGTGAGTTGTATTGGGAAACCAATTGAGGAATGGAAAAGGTCAAATTTGGGCAAGTGTTCGAGGATTTTGGCGAGGGTTTGTAGTCCTTTGGAGGTTACGCAGATAATGAGAGCGGAGAAGGAGTGTGCTGCAAATCAGTTGAGGCCGGAGCAGTTGATTGTTAATGGGAGGCAGTTGAGCCAAGAGGAATTGGCTGAGGTTTTGGGGTGTGCATTGCCGCCGCAGAAGTTGAAGCCTGGAAAGTATTGGTATGATAAGGATTCGGGGTTTTGGGGGAAGGTGAAAGAAAAGAATGTTAAAGTTTATTTGGTTTTTGAAATGGGTTTTTATTGTGTTAATTGTTTTTGTCTATTGGATTTCAGGAGGGAGAGAAACCGGATAGGATTATCAGTTCCAAATTGAATGTTGGTGGTAAGCTTCGGGTGGATGCTAGTAATGGAAATACGAAGGTTTATATTAATGGCCGTGAAATTACCAAGACTGAGCTCAGAGTGTTGAGGGTATCTTTATTTCCTTGTTTGTGCGTTTCATTTTGCAATCACGCTGTACAAATGATTTAGTACTTGTGAAATCAAGTTAGAAAGCCTAGTGCTTCTGCTGGAAATGAGGTGTCTAGATCCTACATTCAAATACTATACATGACTGATATAAATCTAGTGCTTGACACCAGTCACTCTAGAAATGCATGATTATAGTCTGGATTTGTATGAGTTCTGAATACTGTAGCATGAAGTTTAGTGCGATGCAAGGAATAGTCTTACAGAAGATCACGAGTCTAGTTGACCTAAAGTGCAACATGGAAGGTAGCTTTTAACTTGGGAGGAAGTTGATCTGAGATAGATGATGATTGGGTTCATAAAAATCAGGAAGGATATTGTAGTATTCATGAGTGGATATAGAAAATTAATTATAGAATTTCATCTATGAACTACCGCAGGGAAGAACCTGCTGCAATAAATACTTAAAATACTTGCTACTGTGCTAGCATATTATAGTAATGGAGCTAGAACTATATTTTCATTTGGTGCTGAGTGCGGTGATGGTGTCTTTTCAAGACTTTCACTCATCTAGGACATCATACAATCCACTTCGATATTCTCCTACTGATGAAGAGAGATCTGGATGGGAGAAATGGTTGTGTTGGGGAGACAGTGAAGTGTTAGCCTTTGCTGGTGACTAGCAAAAAAACTGTTAACATTCCTAACTATTAAAAGAATTCCTTTTTCTTTGAAAATTATCTGAAGATTTGGAGAATTTTGCACAAGCAAACAAGCCCTTGGTGTTTTAGGTCTTGTGTCCATTTCCAAAGTGGCACAGCATTGGAAGCTGATGAAACGCTGTTTTATTATTTTTTACTTGATGTCTATGCAGTTGTGCTTGCACATAGATTAAGTTCTTTGCAGTTTTATGACAAGTTTGCCTATGCTTCATTCGCTGAGGTCACACTTTGGTCTCACTGCTTAAATTGATGACATTCATTTCAGCTTGCAAGCGTGCAGTGCCCCAGGGATACTCATTTCTGGGTGTATGATGATGGATCTTATGAGGAAGAAGGCCAGAATAACATAAAGGGAAACATATGGGGAAAGGTTATCTCTCTGTGGATAATATCCCTCCCATCAGTTTTTAAGTTTGAATTCAACCAATGGTTTTGAAATGAATTTTATACAGTTTTCTGATTTTTGGTAGGCAGGCATCTACTCGTTTCATCTGCTCAATATTTTCATTGCCTGTGCCACCTGGAAATCCTAACGGGTTGAAAGAAGATCCAACTACCTTTTCAGGAAGGTCTGTGCATGAGTATTTGGAACAAGGAAGGATCCAGAAACTTCTGTTATTTGGGCTGGAAGGATCTGGAACGAGTACCATTTTCAAGCAGGTACATTCATGTTTTATCACTTTTGTTATGGCTTTATTTTTCACAAACATTCATTTTATTAGGTTGCAAATTGATTTTATTGTAAACATTCATTTGATTTGGTTTCAACTTGATTTTATTGCAAACATTCATTTTATTAGGTTTCAACTTGATTTTATTGCAAACATTCATTTTATTAGGTTTCAACTTGATTTTATTGCAAGCATTTATTATATTAGGTTTTAAATATTATTTTCATCATTTCATGTTGCTGCTATTAATATGGAAAACACGGTTAACTTTAAATGTTTGTTTGAAACAAATACCCCTCTCTTCTATGTAATTGATAACTGTGACTTCCTTTCACTTGTTGGAAGCTAATGCAAGTATGCATGTAATTTGAGTAGTTGGTGTAATTATGCTTTTGCTTAACTTTTGAGTTTTTAAGATAGTATTATTTGGTCTATTCTTTAACTGGCTATTGGACAATTATCTTTATTTGGGTTATTCTTTAACTGGCTATTGGGGTGCCTCACGGATGATATCCATCGTGATCTATTAATGTTATAGCTGTTTAGAAAAAAACTAAATATATTGTTACTCCTCATGATCTTTGGCACATTGTTCTTCTGAACTTCTGCTTTACTGGCAATAATTCTTTGTGTGGAGATGGGGGTGTTGGTTTAATATTTTATCATATTTCTCTTGGAACAGGGCAAGTTTTTATATGGGAATAAGTTCACTCCTAATGAGTTGCAGGACATCAAACTCATGATTCAAAGCAATATGTACAGATATCTTAGCATATTGCTTGAAGGACGAGAGAGGTTTGAAGAGGAGGCTATGATGGAGAAGAGAACTGATACAATCAATTCTGAAGAATGGGCAGGTCTCTATACTCTAGTATTTTGTCATCTTATCCTTTCTAATCTGTAATAAAACACATAACCCGTGCTTACTTTTGCATAAGTTTTCCTAGATTTGAAGAAATATTTGAACGTTACTATTCATTTGATTGCGACCAATATGCTAGATTGTTAAATCCTTGCTCTCCATAATGATATGAATATGCATAAGATGCAAGTAGATGCTGCCTTCGGCCTTAATAAACCATAGCAAGTGGTTCATCCTGAAATAATTTCAGGTAAAAGCGAAGTTGAAGCAAGAGAGAACTGCATCTACTCAATTAATCAACGCTTGAAGCATTTTTCTGACTGGTTACTAGATTCCATGGCTACGGGAGACTTGGATGTATTTTTTCCTGCTGCAACACGTGAGTATGCTCCTATTGTGGATGAGATCTGGAATGACCCTGCTATTCAGGAAACGTACAAGAGAAGGGAGGAATTGCATCACCTTCTCGATGTTGCCAAATATTTCTTAGATCGGGTATGCCTCAAGCATCTCTACTTTTGCTTTGTATTTACAAGGTTAGAAGTTGTCCATGTTCTTTTGTGTGCAGTTCCATAGATTGTCTCCCCCCTTTCTCAACCTTTCTGGAATTTTCGGAATGAGAGTATAATCATTGTAGATTGCCCATAGTTTTGCTTTGTGTCGAATATATTCCTCAGTAATATTTTAAAATGATGTATTATGATATTTTGCTCGCAGGCCATTGAGATATCAAGCAATGAGTACGAACCTACAGAGAAGGACATTTTATATGCTGAAGGAGTCACACAGAATAACAGTCTTGCATTTATGGATTTCTCATTTGATGATAGAAGCCCTATGTCTGAGACATACAATGAAAACACTGACTATCTACCTCCCTTGACCAAGTAAAAATCCTCTTTCTTTTCACTTCATCCATTACCTTCACTGCTGCTTAGAGTACTTTCCTCTCATCTCTCTGGGAATTTCCCATTGCCTCAGGTACCAACTAATTCGCATAAACTCAAAGGGATTGCATGATGGTTGCAAATGGCTGGAAATGTTTGAAGATGTGAGGGCAATTATCTTCTGCGTTGCATTAAGTGACTACGACCAGATGTGGGCCCATGGTACAGGTCCTCTTTGCAACAAAATGATTGCTAGCAGAGACATGTTTGAGAACCTGGTTAGGCATCCTTGTTTCAGGGACACCCCTTTTGTGCTTTTGCTAAACAAGTACGACGCATTTGAAGACAAGATCAACCAGGTTCGCCTGTCGACGTGTGAGTGGTTCAATGACTTCAGCCCCCCCCATCATAACAGTCAATCCCTGGCTCAGCAAGCGTACTATTATGTGGCAGTGAAATTCAAGGAGTTATATTTTTCAATCAGTGGTCAAAAGTTGTTTGTATCGCAGACCAAAGCTAGGGAACGTCCTTCAGTGGATGAAGCATTCAAGTACATAAGGGAGGTCCTCAAATGGGATGAAGAAAAGAACGATAACATATATGGAATCAATGGGGATGAGTCGTTTTACAGCACAGAAATGAGCTCGTCTCCATTTATTAGACAGGAATAAGCCAAATTTGTTGCGCAGTGAATGGGTGTTTGTGTTGTGTTGTTGAAGAAATATTGTAGTTAGGTGAGGTGAATTTCATATTGCAGTGTGATGTTTTAGGATCAGGGTTTTGATTGATTCATGAGGAACCACTTTCTGATTGGGGGAGCTGATATATATATATTTTTGTTGGGAGGTGGTGAGAAAAATTATCCAATCCAGTTGTATATAGTTTTCCTTTTAATCAGGAATAAAACCAGTTTTTTGTGAATGTTGTGACTGTTTGTTGCATTCCATGCCCTGAGAACTTGCTAGTTTTGTATATTCTTTACTCTTATTATTCAAAGGAGTCCACATTATTTTTCAAGGTATAATAATAATAATATAATAATAATAATAATAATAATAATCAGCTGATCCATTAAGAAATCCATTATCAAGTCCTTATATTTTCATATTTGTTAGCACCTTGATCCCTTTATTGTTTTTTCATGATAATCTAATTATTATTTGCCTGTCTAAATTATCCTTCATTTCAAATTAAATCTTCCTATGTCATAGACTAAATAATAATAATAATAATAATTAAAAATACATTTAAAAAGAGTAATTTAGAAATCTCAAAAATAATTAGTAGTCAAATTTGATAAATAGACTAACTTATGATTTCAAACCCAAAAAGAACTAATTCACACAATTATAATAAACACAAGGAGTAAATCATAATTTACACCAATTTTATTTTTAATAATAGTAGGACTAGATAGGTTGTGTATCTGTTTGAGAGTATGGTTGAAATTGTTTTTAAAAATAATTTTCATTTAGAAATACATCAAAATATTATTGTTTTTTATTTTTAAAAATTATTTTCGACATCAGCACATAAAAATGATCTAAAAACATTATTTTTTTTAATTTAAAATAAAAAAAATCATGTTTTTTCAAAAGTGTCCCAAACACCCTATATATCATATAGGCTAATAGTCAAGAGAAGTTTTCTCATGCTAGTCACTAACAGCATATATTGACAAAAAAAAAAAAAAAATGGTAAAAACAATAGTGATATAACAACTCAAGTTAATCCGGGGTTACCTATCAAATACATCAAATACATAACCTACATCATTGAATTCACTAGCTTTTTAACTTCTTTTTTTAAAATTATTTTTTATTTAACTACATGGTAATAAAAATAGACACTCATAAAATTGAGCACTAATATAATGTGAAGATATATAATTAAAATTATAATAACCCTATAAAAAAAATCAAAATAACTTATGAACGTTAGTTTTTAATTAATAAAATATTGAAGGATGAAATTGAAAATAAAACATCAATAAAAAGAATCAACGAAAAAAAATTGAATAATGAAATTGAAAAAAAAATCTATTTGGATAAACCTTCGTTAAGTTAATTGAGAGAAATTATCACATGGCTAACGTTATGCATCAAATTGAAAATAAAATTAAGTAACCATAAAATAAGAGTAAAAAGGCATCTTAAAAGAATACAATTAGTAATGAGCTTGGATGGCCCAACACGCCTAGATCTTGGAATAAAGGCCCAAGTGAATGGGCTTGCAGCATGGCCTTGTGTATGGCCCAATTTATTTTTGAAAAATATTGAAGCAAGTGATAGATAGGTCGCATGCAGTTACAAGACCTGCTGCTTGTTTGCTCAAAATTCAACTTCAACCACTACAAAGGCATTGGAAAGTTATGAGATTTTTTTTTTACCTAAAAATCTATTTTCAACCAATTTATATATATATATATATATATATATACTTAAAAAAACTCTCATGATCTAATAATAATAATTTATCAGCTAATAAAACCCTAAAAAACAAAATAAAAATACAAAATTAAACTCATTAAAATTATATCTCGATCTAGTTCTACAAAACACCTTAACAACACTTATCTTGTCAAGAAAAACATGTAAACACCAAGTTTGTCCATTTTTAGTGGTCAATAGAAATTTATTTAAACAAATCACTAAAATCACATATCAAAAAATAATAAAAAAATATATAATTTTTTTTGTATTTTCATATCATTTTCAGTTGTCGACAATTATTTTTAAAATATAAAAAATATTATTTAATATATTTTTAAATAGAATACAATTTTAAAAACAACTAAGAAAAACCATCAACAACTCTCCACACAGTCAATCCCGCATTTGAACGCAAAACCTCAAACGCGGCTTGAAAGCTACACTTTAAGCGCATATATACCGCGTTTCCTTGCTTATATAAAACCCGGCCACCCCCACCCATCTCATAATAACTGTCAAGAAAAACCCTTGCATTACGCATCAGGGAAATTGAATAGCTAATTCACGTCTCTTCTGCAGGCCAAGGGAAATGGTTTTTAGTTGGATGAGGAAGAAAGCTGCTGATCAGGAAAAGCTGAAGAAAGGCGAGGAGTTGGTGATACCGAACCAGTTTGTCTGCCCGATATCTCTTGATCTTATGAAAGACCCGGTGTCACTGTCTTCCGGGATAACGTATGACAGGGAGAGCATAGAATCCTGGCTTGACGGTGGGAATTTTACGTGCCCGGTGACGAACCAAGTTCTCAGGAGTTTTGATCAGATTCCTAATCATAGTCTCCGGAAAATGATTCAAGATTGGGGTGTGGCGAATCGGAGCTACGGCGTCGAACGAATCCCGACACCGAGGGTCCCGGTTTCCGGAATCCAGGTGTCGGAGCTTCTTTTTATTTTGGAGGATTCAGTGAGGAGCTTGAATGGACGACGGTGCCTGGAGCTGGTGCAGAAAGTGAAGAAATGGGGCAGTGAAAGCGAGCGTGATAGGCTCTGTGTCGTCGCGAATGGAGCCATCACTGTGTTTTCAGCTGCGTTTGATGCTTTTGCGAGAGATAATTCTTTCGAAACCAATGCGAATTTGCTGGAGGAGATATTATCTAGCATGAGCTGGATGTTTCCTCTATCTCAATTACATTCACTTGATCATCATACGGAAGCAGCACGAGCACGTTTAGGATCGCAAGATTCTTTACGCTGCTTGGTGTGGCTCCTGAAATGTGGAGATCTTTCGGCAAAGAAAGACTCCTTGATTGCATTGAAAGAACTCGTTTCGTCAGACCAAAAACATGCAGAGGCATTGGCAGCCATTGAAGAGGCGAGTGAGGTGCTTTTTAGGCTCGTTAAAGAGCCAATTTGCCCCGCAATCACCAGATCTTCTCTTATGGTGATATTCCATCTAGTTTACATCTCCATCTTCCAGCACTAGCAAGGCGATCAGATCAGAATTGGTCAAGATGGGCCTGGTCTCTTTGTTGTTAGAACTCACTGTGGACTCAGAAAGGAGCACGAGTGAGACAGCATTAGGTGTTTTTGACATGCTCTGTGATTGTGAAGAAGGCAAAGAAGAGGCCTACAGGAATGCGTTAACATTTCCAGTCCTGGTGAAGAAAATCCTGAGGGTATCAGAACTGGCAACCCAGTTTTCAGTTTCAGCCATTTGGAAGCTTGGCAGGCATGAAAACGAACGCGAAAAGGTGAATATTTTCCTGGCCGAGGCTCTTCAGGTTGGCATATTTCAGAAGCTGGTGCTGCTCTTACAGCTTGGTTGTGGGTCTGTGACCAAAGAGAAGGCAACAGAACTCTTGAAAACGATGAATCCTTGCAGACCCGAGTTGGAATGCGTTGACTCGGTTGATTTCAAAAACCTGAAACGGTCATTCTGAAACACTACGCACTGAAGAGTTTGCAATATTCAAACTCTTCACTTCGCAGGAAAAAAATTGTAGTTTGAAATGGTAGACTCGGCATATCAGTGATGGAGAAATGTCGGCCACCTTTTTGACCTAATCAAATTGATTTTCTTGAGGGCTTGTTTTTTTTCCTCGTCAACTCTTTCACAGGGGGGTATGATTCTTTTCTTAAGAATCATTCTTTGTTGTTCTTTTTTGAACTTTCATACACACAAACTCAAAATTCAAACGCCATCTGATAATTTCTGCTCTTCGGTTTACGCTGGAAAAAATCTACACGTTCAAACCTCCATTAACTTAGAAGACGGGGGATTTTTTATCTGTTCAAACTAATTTGTGGGTCACATCGTGAGTTTGTACTTGCTAGAAGGTTAAGGTTGTTTTTTAAAATATTATTTAAAAAAATATATAAAAATAATATTTTTTATATATTTTTAAAATTATTTTTGATATTAGTATATAAAAATAATCAGAAAACACTAAAAAAAATAATTTAAAATAAAAAATAAAAACTTTTTAATTTTTACAAAAGTGTTTTCTAAATACCCTTTTATATATATATATATATATATATATCATTTTGATTTGTTTATATTAAAATTATTTTTTAAAAAATAAAAAAATATTATTTTAATACATTTCATAATATAAATAACTTTAAAAAATAAGTTCAACTACATTTTCAAACAAATAAAACTACTTAATATCTTGAAACAAGCATCTCATTAGCCTTTACTATCACTTTGGAATTCAATCTTGCTTTTCATATTATTTTTTTAGTCTAATTACAAACACTAGATCATTCACATTAATGAATCATTAACTTTAAATAATTATATATAAACTTTATTTTAATGTCTATGATCTAATAATTAACGGACTTGAGTTTAGTAAAATATATTTATTTTATTATTTTATTCAAATACAAAAACTATTTATTGGTAATAATGTACCACGCTTTTGAGCATTGAAATTCTAGACTCCCTTGCTTTTCATACTTTATTGACACTAACTAGCTACCCTCGATAGGAATTGAACAAATTAAAGGTTTATTTTCTATTTAAAACTATGGTATTTGTTTTTTATTAACTTGGTTGTTCGAGCTAATTTATGTGTACATTAATTAATCTTTTGAGTCTTGAAGTTAATGATTATATAAGCCTCCAATAGCCTTCATATTAGCAATCTCGGACTCAAAACTAAAATCACACGAAGAGCAAACCCTTTAGCGCCTGTTTGGCACTGCGGTCAAACCGGCGTTTGGCCAAAATTCAATTTTTTTTTCATTTTAAATGAATTTTTTTTTGTATTTTTAGATCACTTTGATCTGTTGATGTCAAAAATAATTTTTTTTTAAAAATATCATTTTGATGTATTTCTAGACGAAAAACATTTTAAAAAACAACCACAAACAGACCCTTAATCTCAAGTTTTTACTATTATACTACCTACTAAATGGTTACTATAGTATTTTTTTTGTGATCATAATTGGAATTATTTATTAAAAAATCTTAAATTATTTTTAATACAAAATAAAAATCATTTGAGAATACAAATTTGTGTCATATCTAAAACGTGTTACACGTTTACAATGATGCTAGGGGCCTATCTTTTCATTGTTATGCAATCCTTTCAAGTAATTTGATTGGCTAAAATTCTTTTTTTTTCCTTCTGTTTTTTCCCATCAATTGAAAGGGCTCTTGTGTGGTTTCAAATTAAGGATGACGTACGTTCTAGAGAAGTTGACCATTCAGTGGTTACCTTTCATTTTGGACTTTTAAGATAACTATATCACTGTTCCGTTATGTTTGGTTTTTCTTAGTTTAAAAAAACTATTTAAATATAAATAATATTTTAGGGTGTTTGCACTGTGTTTTAAAATTATTTTTGAAAAAAATTAAATTTTATTCTATTTTTATTTTCATATAAAAAAATAATTATTTAAAAATAAAAAAATATATTTAAAAATAACTTCAACTACATTTTCAAATAGACTAATGTCTCATTCCTTCGACTCATTGCACATGATGGTGGTTCTTATTCGGACATAATTCTATTTACTTTGATGATAGTGAGGATGATGCTGGAATCTTCAATTCAAGCATTGAGAGAATTTCATATAGGGTGATTGTGAGGGATGAGCTACGCATTCGCTATTATAGTAAAGGGTTTGGGATCTGTAAAACGGGTCTTGAATTCAAGTCAGAACATGTATTTCTTGTAAAAGTCTGAAAATAATTAAAATTTTACTCACTTTACTTGGATTCATAAAATATATTTTCCACAAATAAAAGTTTCCTCGAATAAAAAAAAAATTATAGCAAAGAATGGTCACCTCAGATAAAATGGCCTCAGCTTTGGCTAATGGTTGGGATTGGTGCCACGTGGAGTGAGGGTTGGCACCAACTAGCAAATTTACACGATCTAGAATCTAGAATGTGGCATAAAGAGATTAATTCCCGATACCTTTAAGGTCGGAAATAATGGTGTTTGGACAATAAAAGTCCGATGAAAGAGACCTTAACTTGCTAACAGTTTGTAGACCTAAAAAAACATGTTTTCCCATTCTACATTCGGCGCTACCTGCGAGCCATAAACTAAAGCATCCAAGTTGACAGCAGTTCGTATATATATATCTTTTAAAATAATTTTATAGGTTAACTGTAAATATAAAAACGCATAATAATCAAACACACGATCATTATTTTTTATTAAACTTTCAAACTTAACCAAAAGTTTTAATCTAAACATTTTCAATTTTATTTCTGAACTACAACAGCAACTGCAAACAGCCACTGCGATAACAGACAGACAGGCCTATTAATAGCCTCGTTGCGTTGGCTTCCATCTGCCACCTCTCTTCTGGCTTTCTCACAGGTCCATCTTCTAGTGCTCTGCTGTGATTGTATCGAAGCATATCCATGCCGATCATCTTATTTTGAGCATTAAAACTGTCCAAACAACAGTTTCAACTACTTCTCACTCCTTTAGGAGCTAGCTTGAACATTTTCGTCATTCGACGGTTGCCCCATAATGGATGCTGCAGGTTTCTAGCCCACTGATCCATTGTTGTTTTCCCTTCGCATAGAAGGATATACCTGGTGGTGTTAGTATATAATTATATACAGGTAGTTTTTCACATTCATTGATATGCACCTACTATTCTTCAAGGCATTTTTCATAGATCTTGTCTTTTAACTTCTGCCCAGGAACTCTTAACCACCAATTCAAGTCAGATGATTCTCACAAAAAAAATATCCAAAATCATTTAAAAAATATACAGAAAGTGACGGAGGATTATTAACTTTTGGTTTTCGTGATCTTTGAAACAGTCACAATGGAAGCCATTAGCCTGAGTGAACAAGAGGATACTGTTAACCAAAAAGGAAAACGTCTGGTAAATTAGAACAAAAACAAAAATCAAAAATAGAAAGTGAACCTTTCCAACCAGTAGTGTTCATACTGTAGTACTCTCGCAGTCTCAGTTCATATGAGAAAATGCAGTAGCCTAATGCTAGGAGAAAGATGGAACTGGCAAATACATGATTTTCATATTTATACCATATTTATAAATATTCATATTTAAATCTCTGCAGCCGAGGAAAGACTACTGGTTCTTGAACCTCTTCTCCACTGCCTCCAGACTCTGGATTTCCTTATAGAATTTGCATATACGATAAACACACCTGCAGGCACATATAATGGCACATGACATGAATGAAAATAAATAAATCAAGCATTTTCCAGAGATCTTCCAATCCAAACATACCAGTAGAGAAGGCATGCTGAAACACAGAGAATCGCATTCCCTTGAGCTTTGTAAATCTGCACAGCAAACCTCAATGATAAGCTTATGTAGATTCTAATATAATAAAGAATGACCGTGCAGTTATTTCTTCTTACACTAACTGCATTGACAATTTGACGAAAGTGTTTCAAAAATGTTTTTGAGAAAAAAATGAAAAAAAAATTTTCACTTTAATTTTTTTTAAAAAATAGTGTTTTTAGATCATTTTCATGTGATGGTATTAAAAATGATTTTTAAAAAATTAAAAAAAAAACATTATTTTATTACATTTCTGAACAAAAATCACTTTTAAAAGCAACCGCAACCACACTCTCAAACAGTCACCCTGCACTTTGGCCCCTATCCCCAACACACACACAGTGGATAGTCCTGGACGAGAGAGATTACTGGCTCAATTCTGTTCTTCCAGAACCAGTGGCATGTAACAGCCATTTTCATATTCCCAAGCAATACCTTTTTTTTGTCGTCAATGACAATCAAGCTGTTTGGAGATTCATGATGCTAGACATAATAATCTACATTTTCCAAATCATACAATCATTTTACATATGAGAAAGACAGAAATCTAAACCGCTTAATCCAAATAACACCTTTTGTTCTATTCTGATAGTGTAATGCATCTTGTAATGGCTCATTTAACTGTTCAAGCGAGGTTGCAATAAACTAAAGTACAAGACTTAAGTAAACAGCCAAAACCCAATGGAGTAAACTTGTATATACACAGCACTTTGGAGGCAATAACAGAGGTTACGACTAGAATCCAACAAAGCTTCAAGCATTCAATAAACAAAGAAAAATCATCCCCACACTTCATAACCTGGCCACCCAAAAAAACATAAGATTCTTAGAAATTTGCCCACCCATTTAAGACAATCTCCACAATCCCAGCTAAAAAAGAGTAATTTTGTCAGGTCCCTAGTCCCTGTTCGATTCATTTTCTCTAATTCCTTCAATGAATTTAACGGTTCTTGGATTAATAATCGCAAATCGAAATTACATGTTTCATACACAGGGGGAAAAGGAAGGAACCCGCAATCAGATCAAAACGCTTACAGATTTCTCATAACGATCTCTTTCAGAAGCAGTGCAGTTCTCGCCGGCACACATCAATCGATGCTCATTCTTCCAATATATGTCTATCCACAACAAAAACAAAACAGAACCCAAAATTTATAAAGCCGAAAAGAAAACAAAAGGATTGTAAGAGAAACGAAAAACAAACCCAGGAGAAGAAATCCGGCAAAAGGAACAATAAACAGAGCCGGCTGGAGTAGGAGAGAGATGAGGGAAACCAATCCGCCCTTCAATAGCTTAGGCGAGGGTAATGTTAAGAGTGCCGCAATAGCTGCCTCTGCTGCCACCACGTACGTCAGTATCATCCATTGCAACCCCATTTTCTTTCTCTTTCTTTCTTTCTTTCTTTTTGAATTTTTTTCCTTGAAAGGACTGACTGTATATATATATATATATATATATACCTTGCTTGCTTGCTAAGCAAAACCAGAATAAAACCTCAACAGTCAGTCATTCGAAGGAAAAAATAATATATGTATTTTATTTTTCTAGATCTTGTAGGCTTGATTTTCGTTTCCGCTTTGGGACGAATCAGAGAAAAGTCAGAAACTCGTGTTTGATTTGAGGAGCTCGGTTTTTTTTTTATTATTATTATTATTTTACATTAAAAAAGATTTTCTGATTTAGAAAAGAAACGAGTCGGTTAGCCCGCACGTTGCGCCGGGATTTTTATATATAGCAAACTTATTATTTATGTGATAAGCAAAGAATTTTTTAGTTGATAAATAGAGAATTGTAAATTTTAAATCATGCTATAATTTTTTTTTTATGTATTGAATTAGTTGATTATTGCTATAAGCTTAAATACTCAGATAATAATTCAATTTTGAAATTTAAAAATTATAAGCGATAAAATTTATGAAAGATTAGCGAATTGTAATTTGAGTATTGCAAGACCATAATTGATTAATTGTTTAGTATGTATTAATTGTTTTGATGGTTATTTAATTGGTTGATGTAAATCTGCAATCAATAAAATGAATGAAAGATGATATTTTGTTGTCTTGAACTGAATGTGTTGATGGTTAAATATTTTTTAACAGTTACTAAGCATTTAATTGGTTGATAGCAATATTGTAAGCTGCTGAAATCTATTAAAGATAGATTATTTTTTGTTTGCATTGATCCGGTTGGTTGTTGACATTATTTTACTCGGCTTGGAGAATAATTTAGTCATAGTTTGGATTTGAATTATGTGTTGATTTAATTAACTCATAGATAGCAAAATTGCAATGTTTTGATTATCCGGTGTGTTTTAATTGGATTGATAATTATATAATCGGTTGGTCGAAAAAAATGTAATAGATTATATCGATTAGAGATTTTTTGTTTGTTTGTAGTCAATTGGGAATTTGTTGGTGGTTGGTTTTGTTGTAATTGTGTGGCCGATCATCTAATTTTTTCTTTATTCAGTTGTGTTTACTCGGTTATGGAAATATTTTTTGTATCCATTTGTATGGTGAATTATTTGATTGTTTGGTGTGATATTTTTTTATTGTAGTTTATTGATCAATTTATAAATGTGTTTTAATCGGTTATTTATAATTGTATGGCCGATCATCTACTATTATATAACTATATTAAATGTATCTCAGAATACTTATATTAAGTTTTTATATTGAAAAAATCCTAGGTCATGTTTTCTTTTCCCTATATATATTCTTAGGCGAAAGACTAAAAATATATAAAAAAAAAAATTAACACCATTACTGTCAAAACAATAGAAATTATTAAATTATGAAGAGCAAAAAAAATATTAACAAAAAAGTTATTAACAAAAATAATTGTTATTATTATTATTATTATTATTATTGTTATTATTATTATTATTATTGTTATTATTATTATTGTTATTATTATTATTATTGAAATAATTGTTATTATTATTATTATTGTTGTTATTGTTGTTGTTGTTGTTGTTATTATTGTTATTATTATTATTATTATTATTATTATTATTGTGTTAAATACACTTATATATACATGGACAAAAACAGACATTATTCTACAAATAAAAAAAATTAAATTTGTGAATGTGTTTTAATCGATTATTTGTAATTGTGTGGCCGATCATCTACTATTATATAACTATATTAAATGTATCTCAGAATACCTATATTAAGTTTTTATATTGAAAAAATCCTAGATCATGTTTTCTTTTCCCTATATATATATATTCTTAGGTGAAAGACTAAAAATATATATATAAAAAAATAACACCATTACAGTCAAAACAATAGAAATTATTAAATTATGAAGAGCAAAAAAAATATTAACAAAAGAGTTATTAACAAAAATAATTGTTATTATTATTATTATTATTATTATTATTATTATTATTATTGTTGTTGTTGTTGTTATTGTTGTTGTTGTTGTTGTTATTGTTATTATTATTATTATTATTGTTGTTGTTGTTGTTGTTGTTATTGTTATTATTATTATTGTTATTATTATTATTATTATTGTGTTAAGTACACTTATATATACATGGACAAAAGTAGACACTATTCTACAAATAAAAAAAATTAAATTGTTATTATTATTATTATTATTATTATTATTATTATTATTGTGTTAAGTACACTTATATATACATGGATAAAAGTTGACATTATTCTACAAATAAAAAAAATTAAATTTATGAATGTGTTTCAATCGGTTATTTGTAATTGTGTGGCCGATCATCTACTATTATATAACTATATTAAATGTATCTCAGAATACTTATATTAATTTTTTATATTAAAAAAATCCTAGGCCATGTTTTTTTTTTCCTATATATATTCTTAGGGAAAGACTAAAAATATATATAAAAAAATTAACACCATCACTGTCAAAACAATAGAAATTATTAAATTATGAAGAGCAAAAAAAATATTCACAAAAGAATTAGTAACAAAAATAATTGTTATTATTATTATTGTTATTATCATTATTGTTATTATTATTATTGTTATTATCATTATTGTTATTATCATTATTGTTATTATTATTATTATTATTATTATTATTATTATTATTATTGTTATTATTATTATTGTTATTATTATTGTTATTATTGTTATTATTATTATTGTTATTATTATTATTATTGGTATTATTATTGTTATGATTATTATTATTGTTATTATTATTGATATTATTGTTATTATTGTTATTGTTATTATTGAAATAATTGTTGTTGTTATTATTATTATTATTATTAATTATTTGAAATGAGGGACAAAATTGAAAACAATATAACCTGCTGCACTAAACAAATTAAGGGATCTAATAGGAAACCGAAAAATTAAAAGAAGAAGGACTGACATGCAAATTGCATATATATCAATTTGAATGTAAGGACGCAATTGAAAGAATTCGAAACTTGGATTACAGAAATCAAACAAAACCAAGGGACTGCAATGCATGCACAATAACTCGGGGGACTGAAATTGATTCCGGCGCTGAGGAGAGAGAAAAGAGGACATAAACGTTCAACCGACTATTTGAGCCTACACGTTCATATTTAAACCGCACGCGCCACTCCATGAGATTCAGGGAAGCGTTGCGAATCGAATTGACTGGCGGAGGAAAATTTTTCACCGCCGTATGAATCCGCACGCGCCGCCTGAATCAACCGCGGTCACAAAACGCGCCGACGCGCCCGTACGGTCCGCTGGCAGCGCTGACGCAAGCGCACAGTAACGTCATGGTCAATTACTAAACCACCCCTGAGCCGAATTCATAGATTTTGTCGTTTCGGGGGCTACGAACGTCATTACACATTTTCAAAAATATTAAAAAAAAAAAAAAGTCAAGCGGACCGGACCGAACCGGACCGGTCCGTACGTGGTCAATTACGCCCGTGCCCCTCCGCGTAAACCGTTTTTTTGTCTTATTATCAGGGACGAAATCGGTAAAACACTGTTCATAGGCGGAAAAAACAAAAAAAAAAGGGTGGACGAACTCGCGCGACACACGGATCAAAAAGCTCGCGTCCACAGTGAATTTAGAGTGCGTGAACAGTGAATCAACAGTGTTTTCCGTTTTGTTTTAGGTATTTGTTAATTTGATAACAGCAGAGTATTTTTAATATACTGTGGTGGTGATTATGAAATTGGGATTGGGGTAAGAAAATAGTCATCTTGAATTTGCAATCTAAATTCTGTATAAAAAAAATAGATAATTAATTAAGTTTAATTCTAGTTCAATTTCTAATAAATCTAATATTAAATAATAGATTTTAAAAAAATATATTGTTTAGGAGGAGATAAAATAGTAAATTAATGTATGTTTTTTATTATTAAAAATTATAAAATCCAATCCACGAATCATCATTTTTTATTTCTCTCTTTAATTGCATTCTTACTATCTTTTCATCTTTTTTTGTTAATTTTTTTCATCTAATATTTATATTTTAGATATAAACGGACGCGGGGAGTAAATGGACGGGTGTGAGGGGGTTTTATGTTAATTATAAATTTATTATTTCATCATTCAATTCAAATGGACAATATTATGCTTTTCAATTTCGTCCTCTGATTTTTATTTCTAATTTTTTTTGTGGTCCTTTTGTAAGAGTTATTATTCTTTCAATTTTATCATTCAACAAAAAAATTGTTTTTATTTGTAAGTCAATTTTGATCCTTGTTCTTTTGATCTTTTTTGTTTTTTTTTTAAATTGATTTTTATTTTCAATATTACCCTTCAATCAAACAAAAAATTAATTTTGTTTTTTACTTTTGATCCTCAATCTTTTAATTGTATTTTTTTCTTAAGAAAATCATTTTTATCTTTCAATATTTTATTGATTTGGATTTGAACTTCATTATTTTTTCATATTAGATGTTTCGGGTCTAACGACCTGGATCACAAGTTTCAAAAACCAACATAGTTTTTTTTTAAAAAAAAATCTTGTAATCATTTTTATTTTTTTATTAGGTTATTTGAATTTTATGATCTGAATCGTAAGCCCGACAAGATATTCTAGGTTAACTCAGAATTAATTATCAAGATTTCAAGTTTATATATTTTATTTAGCATTCAATATTATTTTGGTAAAGAAAAATAATAATAACCCAGCCTAGTAGCAAAGTGAGGGAAGTTACTAATTACAGATATTTTTCTCATGTATAATCCCAACTCCTCTCTGTAAAATAAAGGGCAGATTAACAAGGAGAAGTATAGGTAGCAAGTCATTACGTTATAAAATAATATAAACTATATTTTAAAATCTTATTTAATAATTTAAATTTTTAGATAAGTTAATTATTTGATATAAATTATGATATTCGTGTTATAAAATAATATAAATTATATTTTAAGATCTCACTTAATAGGTTAACCTTTTAGATGAGATGATTTTTTGATATAGTATCAGAACTTTGTTGACCTAGCAGTCACGAGTTCGAATCTCATCTCCCTCATTCTATTTGATAAAAATCAAGCACAAAATAATATGGATCTGTATAGAAATTTCAAGATCAAAAAACTTTCACTTAAAGAGATATATTAGAGAATAATATAAATGATATTCTAAAATTTGAAAGATATAAACTGTAATCACTACAGAATCAAGTGAAGTATATTTCAAAAGTGGAACACGGCGATAATCATCGAATATCCAGAATCATCACTGCCAGAAACTACACCTGTGGATAATCTGAAGCTGCCTCCATGTTCATATCTTCTCCCTTTTGCTTTTATGCTCGCTGTTGTCAATGATCTTCTTGCCGACAACATAATTTTCGTGAAGTTTAAGAATTTTCTGGACGTGAATTTTAGAGATCACTTCTTATTTCAGATTCTAAAAAAAATACATAATGTTAGCAATGAGATGCTAAGAAGTTATATCAGAACTCTGTTACTACCATTCTTCATGTTTTACACTTAGATCATATAATAATTAGATCTACGTTTCTTTTTTTATAATTTTGATACTTCTTTTGTTAAGCTGAGATCAGCCATGGAAGCCTGGCCCAGTTTTGAAATAAAGCAAAACAGGTAATATTTCTGAAAAACAATAAAATTAAAGCATGTATTATGTTGGAATCATCTCATTTAGAAATTTAAATTGTCCGGTGAGGTCCTAAAATAAATTTTTAGATGAGATAATTCCTTGACATGATATTAGAGCCTTGTTGACCCAGCGATCATGACTTTGAATCTCACCATCCTCATTTTATTTGATAAAAATTAAGCATAAAATATTATGAATTTATGTGCAAGTTTCAAATCCAAAAAACTTTCATTTAATAAAAAATATTAAAAAATAATATAAATTATATTCTAAAATACCACCTAATAATTTAAAATTTCAAATGAGATAATTGCTTACGCTCCCTTCATTCTTTCACATAAAGCATATGGTAAGAGATTACCTGAAATAAGGAGGGCGTGAAATGAGAAATCAGAGGTAGACGAAGAGAAGGTGTCGACGAGGGGGATGAAGCCTGGTCCGAGAGAACTCTTAAAACTCAGGCAACTCCTTTCAGTTTCTTGTTGTTTCGAGTCAGACGACATTCCCCCACATCCCCACAACTCATAAACTCAGGCAACTCCTTCAGTTTCTCGTTGTTTCGAGTCAGACGACATCCCCCCACATCCCCACTTTCTTAAAACCACATACCCTTTCATTTTGAAACTGCGCCATCGATTTTTTTTTCTTGCAGAGGAGAGAAAAAGTTGCGTAACTTGAGGAGGAGTGAAGAATCCACTTGGTTTTTGTGGTCTTAAATAGAAGCTCACTTCATTGGACTATTGACTTTAGAACTCACCTCGTGGAAGGTTGGTGGTGCTTTCTTTATCGTTAAGGCTTGCCAAAATCGATTTTTACGATTAATATTCTATGGAAAGTTCAATTTCCTTTTCTTTTTTTTGGTATTTAAGAATTGCCAGATCAATCTCCATAGATGGATGCATCATCATAAAGAGCAGCTGGGTTTGCATTTAGCCGCAAAGAGTAACATGGGTGCTTGAAAACATGTCAAAAAAGTCTTGAAAGTTAGCTTAATGGGTCAGTTAACATGCGAAAAAAATCAAATGGCAGTCAATTCAAGTTATAAATATAAAAAAGATGGGATTTTTTTTCAAAGAAAACTGTTTATCGAGGGCCTATATATGGTGGGTTCTCATCATTTGAGCTTTCATTATCTGCTGGCATCGCTAAGCGTTGATGAAGTGATAATGCCATCTGCCATTACTGAACTGAATGAGTTTGATTAGGTTTTTGGGGGAGCCTGGTGAAGATATTACCTCGAGCAGGTCCATGTCCGGAGGATTCATCGATGAAGGCTTGCGACTGGGTTGCTTGCTAAACTCAAAGATGTATTGGTTTAGTTTTACGAAGAGATCTATTTAATTGGAAATCTCACTCCCAATTACTAGTCAAAATTGTAGTTTTACATACATTTTGGATTGAAGTGGGGATAATGATAGCGTCTCTCTCGTAATAATCTGTACAATTTGTATGAAGAGTAACCGCCATGGATACAAGAGGTGACAGAGCTTGCTTCTTCTTCTTCTTTTTTCTTCTTACAGTGATGAATATGATAATACGTGTTTAATCTTCCATTTGGTTAGTTCTAAGGAGCTCTTTAAATGCAGTTCAAATTTTAATTTAGTCCATGTCCCTACAGTGTCTTTTGATTGCAGCCATAATTGTCTTAAGACTTTTAATGTTATGCAATTTCACCCCTATCAAACTCAATTATCAGCCTCAAAGTTCAGCGTCTTCTCCAATTCAATCTTTGGTTTCTAATTTGTGCGAATTGACCAGTAAACTTCCAATTTCCTTCAATTTGACCCCTAACTTTACTATTCCAGACCCTAAAATCTCATATCTTTTAGGGTTTGGTCATTGATTTTGACCCTTCAATAATTGTCTATCAAACTTCAATATTTATACAGTTAGACCCTTAATTTGACCAAATTAGTTTTTTACTATTGCAATTCAACCTCTCGGACTTCAATTTCTTCCAATTAAAATCCAAATTGAACTCAAAAACAAATATTTCTTGTAATTAATCCCTCAATAAATTCAATTAAATCCTAAAAAAATCCGATTGAGTTCTTAAACATTAGATTTTTAAAGAAAAAAAATTCTTCTCAAATTAAATTCTCTTTGTCAATAGTGCTTTTATTTGTCAAAAATTGCCGAACAGTTTGTTCGACGTTATAAATTTTGATCTTTCGCAAGCAATCTATGGTAATTTTCCAGGTGCTCTCTCTGCTAATATATTTTTTTTAATTTTTTTTCAACATTTAAAAAAAATGTTATAACACAGGCCCTCCTCCGTTTGGGCCCTTGGCTAATCGACATGTGCAAGCTGCTAGAATTGCTTTTTTGTTTTCAACATGAATATTAGTGTAGAATCCCAAATCGGAAAGGTAATGTAATGTTTTATATTAAGGCTGTGTTTGTTTCCTGGAATTCATTTTTTAGGAAATTATTTTCTAAACTTTCCTGTGTTTGTTTGTCTTCTAGAAAGTTGATCAACGGAAAACACTTTCCAGTCAAAGAAAAATTTGGCTTGGTTTTCAGGAAAGTGTTTTCTGGAAAATTTGAGCGGAAAACACTTTCCGGAAGTTGTGAAAAAATTAGAAATGTCATTATTTGTTGATTATATCAAATTTGATCCTCAAACTTTTGATTGCTATATATAATTTGTTTTAAATATTTATTTTTCAATTCCATCTCTAAAAATTTTATTTTTATATTAATTTTGGTCCTTATTTTTATAATTGCTATTTGCTTTTTAGTTATCATTTTTTTATTGAAATTTTTTATCTATCAAATTTGGTCCTCATTTTTTTTATTGTTACTTATTTTATTTGAAATAATTTATGAAATGTTAATTATTAATATTTTAATTTATTCACCTTTCATTTTTTTTTTAAATTTTTAGATTTGATCTCTATTATTTTGATTATTATTTATTTTATTTGAGATAATTTATGAAATTATATTTTTTTTCAATTTCATTCTCATTCAACTTTTTAATTTGTAAGATTTGTTCCTCATTATTTTAATAAACTTGAAAAAAAATTAATTTATTAATAAATTATTTTCCAGTTCATTTTCCATAACACAAACAAACACTGGATAGTGTTTTCCAGTTCATTTTTCATAACACTGTCAAACATCAAAATTCACTTTCCCTAGAATTCACTTTCCAGAAGGAAACCACTTTCCAACAAACAAACGGGGAAGTTTCAAAAGTATTTTTTCAAAAATTAAAAAATATATATTTTAAATAAAAAAATTTTTATATTTTTAAATCATTTTCATGTGCTGGTATAAAAAAATATCATTATGATGCATTTTTAAATAAAAAACACTTTAAAAAATAACATCAACCACACTCTTAAATAGATACCAAGTCAAATGAAACCTCCTCGGGAAGCATTGATTGTTTTGCATTTTATTTTTTATTTTAAATTATTATTTTATTTTTTTTCAAATCAGTTTGATGTGTGTATCAAAAACAATTTTTAAAAATTAAAAATTTATTATTTTAATATATATATTTTTAAATAATATATATTTTAAAAAACAACATTAATCTAGTTATTTAGAATAATCACCGGATATTTCTTGATCATTAGTCATCCGGATATTTGCAACATTTTCTGTTTTGGCATGGTATTGGTAACAAGAATATGTTAATTTTATTCAATAATAATAATTATTTTAATGGAAAACACAGAACTAGGCTTGAATCAACGAGGTGGTACATACAAGGCAGTCAAAATCGAGATTTTGACACGGATCGGAAAGGGCTCCGAAAAATCGGATCGTAAAATCGGATCGTAAAATCGTAGAAAGATCGTACCCGAAATGTCCGTACAAAAATCGAAAAATCGTAAAATTGTGTGAGAAGAAAAATCGTAAAATCGTGTTAGAAGATAAGAAAAATCATAAAATCGTTTGTAAAATATTTCTGAATACAAAATAGCATAATTATGGACATAAAACTTAATTAGTTTAGGTTCATACATGATGTAAAATAACTTCAAAACACATTACAAAATAATTATATCCCTAAAAGTTCATAAGTTAAAAACTAACAAATTTAAAAAGAAATCTTCACCAGGGCGTACAATGTAAACTAAAAACCCAGACTTCAGCTTTCACTTTCACCCCCCTCACTATGTCCGAGAATTGCATCAATAGCATCACAATGAAAAAAGATTACTAGTACTACCGGTGCCAACATTATTTAACTCTAAACTCCTTGAATGCAAAGTTTCAAAATAATCTTCAGTGGCTTCAGTACTCATCTCAACACCATTAAAATTATCTTCATCACTATCGTCTTCTGTTCCATTTTGTCTTCGTGTTGCACTATCAATAGTTTGAAGTAAATTAATGTTCGATAAACCACCATGTCTTTCTCCTTCAGCCACCCATTCATCATCGGATGGAAGATCATCTACTACGTCATCAAAATCAATGACTTGCTTTTTTGTCCTTATCATTCATTTTCAAATTACACATCACAAAAACAAAGTCATTCATTTTTTTTCTCATGTAGACAATTTCTTCGTTTAGTATGAACCTATAAAAAAAAATTCACAATTGATAAAATATAAGATTCTTATAAAAAATGAAAAACAATATTTGTTTTTTTTTAAAAAAAAACTTACCATCTCAAACGCACTCCAGCTACGCTCACATCCGGGATGAACCGCAAGTCAAGCTTAGAACTCGAATTGCAAGATTTTGTAGCTCGGACATTCATCTCCATAAGAATCCCACCATCTAGCTGGAGTCTTTTTATCCCTTGCTTTTTTTGGCAGCCCTCAATGCCAAATAACCCCTTTGCTTCGGAGAATATATTAAGTTGTAAATCAATTTTATCCCTCTCTACTTCATCGGGCACCATCCGAGTCAGCAGTCATACATTCCATATTTAATATTTTTTGTCTTGTTTATAATCAGTAATATAATGATAATGAGGATTCAACCAATAAGCAAATGCATGCAAAGGTCTCGTGAAGTTGAAGCTCCCATCTTGCATCAATAATATCCAATACAGTATATATCTACAAAAGAAAATAAAAATTAGGATATTAACATCAACATTAAATAACATAAGATAAAACAATAGTTATATTAAATAAACAATTGACATAATAGATAATTTGCACCTTTTTTGCACATTTCCAAAATTCACTTTTATCTTCTCTTTCGCTTCCAGCATGGCTTTATATATAAAACCCATGGCCGGTATCTCATCTGAATCAACTAATCGAAGAACTTTTATAAGAGGAAATGCTGCCTTGATGCATTCAGAGACATCATGCCAAAAGTTGTTGTCCAAAACACAATTTTGAATTTGCCGCCCTTCTTCACTTTTTGAATACCGACTTGACCTCCATTGGACGGAAGTGAACATTGACATCAGTGTAATCTTACAATTGTTCAAACATCCAAGAGTCAAGTATGCAAGTGGCAAATCGAGTGGCACCAGTGCCCGATCAAATCTTGTCCTTTTGTGAACTTTCTCAGCATGGAAATAAGGAGAGATCTTGAATAAATATAAGTGGTGATTCTCCTCCCCTTACCAATGGTTAAGGCATGCAGCTCTAGTTTCTTCTCAAAATCTTCCAAAATCAAATCAATACAATGAGCAGAGCATGGTGTCCAATACAAGGTTTTTCTTTTTTCCATCAACAAATGCCCAGCTGCCTTATAGTTCGCAGCATTATCAGTAATGACCTGCACCACATTTGCCTCTCCAATCCTTTCAACAATAGCATCTAACATCTCAAATACTTTAAAAGCTGTTTTGGATATATGAGATGTGTCTACAGATGATAAAAAAAAAGTTCCTCTAGGACTATTAACCAAAAAATTACAAATAGAGCGTCTTTTTCCTATCACCCATCCATCAGACATTATTGAGCAGCCTGTTTTTTTCCATTCCAGCTTATAGTCATCAAGCAAATGCATTGTTTTATCTACTTCTTGCTTTAAGTACTTCTCTCTAATCTCATGGTAAGATGGAGGCTTAAATCCAGGCCCATGTTTTGCAACTAATTCAAGCGCTTTAACAAACTCAGGGTTTCTAGCACAATTAAAAGGAATAGCACTAGTGTAAAAAAACCTTGCTATTTGTTGACATGCTTCTTCTCTAATATCCTTCTTTAGCATGTGATTGATGGTCAGTTGAGTACTTCCACTTCCACTTATTGGTTTCTTTCCCTTGTTCGTTGAGCTAAATTCAAAATCTTCGTCTGCATCTTCGCCACTTCTAAAAAACAGAGAAGCCTTTCTTTTCTTCTCAGATGCTTCTAGATTTTTCATCAACACATTTAACTTCATCTGCTTCACATCTGCTGGTACTTGATGGCATGGCTCAACATCCTTTCGAGTGCAAGCCAAATGATGCTTGAAACGATAAATGCCTCCGCTGAAAATTTTTCTCGACAATACTTGCATTGAACTTTTCTTGAAGTATTCTCAATATCTATACCATGCTGCCATCCCACATCAAGTCTATTGCCACTGGTAGTTTTTTTGGATGCCATGTAATCTGCAATTCATTGAAATAATACATCAAGTTAACTAATTGCCCCCGACTAAAACCCCCTGCGTCTAAAAAACCTAACCACAACCCAAAAGGAAAATCCCCCGTCCAAAAACTAGACAGATTCTGAGAAAATCCATATTAGTCCATGCATCAACGAACTTCTCGTGGGAATATACATGCATGCATTTGGTACAATGGACATAACACCGCTCTTAAATCAAGTGCCGAGGTAAAGTAGCAGTTTCATGAAACTCTTAACACAACCTAGTGTTAACATAATATACAACAACATAATATACAACTATTTTACCAACCCAAGCTTGAATATACTGAGCACATGATTATCTAAGAACCTAATAAGGCACCATGCATCTCAATACAAGTTTAAAGTGATATTAGAAGAATTCATGAGAGCGATCGGATGCGTAAAATGCTGCGGTTTTGGCCGAGTCCCAACTCTACCAAGCGGTTTGGTTAGTCACAATTGCTCTTGGTACTTCAGGGACTTCAACATCCTAGACTACTCTAGATATTGGGCCAGCCTCAAGTTAACAAAGCATCGATCAACATGACAGGGCATCAAATCCATGCCAACAAAAAACAAAATACCAAAACCCAAAGCACCTTCCTAAATGATCTAAATATAACCCCAGTTCCTTGAACCCATCACAATGGCCTTCTACTATATGAAAACCAAAACCTGTTTTTTTTACTTCAGATCATGGAAAAGACTTTAGCAGGACAACAAGATCCATACAAGGACATTCATTCACCAATGCTCTAAAACACAGTATTCCAAAGCTTTCTTTAATCAGCTACAAATTCCATCCAATTGACAAGTGCTTAACTCTAACTAAAATCACAACCATGGATTTTCATCAGCAGATGACAAGCCCAGCTAACAATCAAATATATTGAACTTATTTATCCGGCCGTAAACCTCCCGGGATTTCTTATTTGAATGCTAAAACAATTGTATTCCCCACACCCAAGTTCTCAGCAGCCTAAATAGAAGGTGCAGAGAAGCCGTTACGGCATGATGTGTGTTGTAGTAAAAAGTATCCAGACAAACAATCTAAAATCTAACCAGACAAACAAAAGAACGAACTTTCATGCAATTCAATCCAAAATATCACCTCTGCACCAAGGCGTGCTTTCACAAATTCAGCAACTTGAGCTAGATCTAAATTCACCACTCCCATTATCCCATTACCTAGACACAACAACAGATTATCTTATTGCTTGTAACATCAATCCAAAATAACACCACTCCCATTACCAAGCTTCAATTTTTAACAGACCCGATAAAAAAAAAAAGATGCAATTATAGCCGAAACCCAGCTAGAATTTAATCAAAACCAAGTCTGAAGTCAGCGAGCTTTTACCAAAATATGACATCGCTAATCACTAACTCCAAACTTGAGCTTCGAAAAAACCTAGTTGAAGATTGAGTGCATATCAGAAATCCAGTTTCAATTCCACTAAAATTAAGCTAGAGTTGCAAAATTTAATCAAATGAGATCCAATTATCAATCCAAAGTAATCAAATTTCAACTTAATAAAAGCATAAAATACCAAATGACCATAACAACCATGGTCAAATAAAAAAAGAAGATCAAATCACACACATTGATAAATGATAAAACCAAAATCAAGCAACTGAGAACGACGAGAAGCACTAACCTTTAATGGCGACGAGAAGGATGAGAACAACAGCTGGGGTCCTGGGGAGGAGGCCACCGAACTCAGAACTGACGATTTTGGGGGTTTTGAGCTGAGAAGAGAAGAGAAGATTTTGGGGTTTAGGGCTGATGATTTGGGTGTTTTGTGCTGAGAAGAGAAGAGAATTTCTAGCTGAGAATTTAGGGCAAATGGTGTTTTTGTGCTGAGAAGAAGAGAACGGCTGAACGGGTGTGTGAAAAATCAAATTGAAGAATGAAGAAAGAACCACGCTGCGCACAGTGCAATATGAAGAACGCGTAAACTCGTTCCGATTTTTACGAGTTTACGATTTCACCGATTTTTCTACGAGTTTGACCGAGTTTGACCGGATTTCGGTTTTTCTACCGGTTCAACCAGGTTTTCGGAGCCAACTCGCAAAATCGTACGATTTTGCGAGTTGGCTCGCGATTTTGACTGCCATGGGTACATAGAAATCGGCTATAAATTGAGGTTCTCAACATTATTATTATTATTATTATTATTATTATTATTATTATTAAAACAACAAAAATAATCTTCTTTTTTTTAACGTTTTCTTTTTCATTAACTCAAACTATATGCTAATTAAAATGTAGAAAGTGACCTTTATTTATCACACGTTTAAGCGATTACATGCATGGATATTCAAATGGTTGGCAGCGTTTTATATAGACTTTTTTTTATTTCACTTTTCGCATTGAAATACCACATGCTTTGCATTTTGCGTTATTATGTAATGTTTGGTGTGATTTTAACAAATTTGTTTATTTATTATTTTTAATTAAAAGAATTATAAATGTGTTTATTAGAAATAACTCTTGACTTAAATAAAAGCTGCTAACAAATAGAGTCAAAATTCTGATTTAATTAAAAAATAAAAAATGTGACTTTTATTAAAGAATAAAAATTGTGACTTTAATTTTTTAAACTATGAGTCATGATTCAAGAATTATCTTTCATTTAGGAATATGTTTGATAAAAACTGAATCAAAACATTTTTTTTATGTAAATTTTGACTCAAGTTATAAAAAATTTATTAAAGTATTTTAAACCAAATATTATATTTTTTATTTAAATCAAAAGCTTAAGAAAATAAAAATCAACTATGTTAAACTCATATTAAAATACCTAATACATGTATAAGAGTTATTTTAAATTAATATTTTCTTGATTTTAAACTTGTCTTTATAAATTATTTTAGTTTATTTTCTATGATGTTATTGTAGTTTCAAAAATACATATTTATATTTGATTGATGCTTCATTTTATAAAATTCTAAATTTGTTATCATATAATTAATTAAAATAGTATTTTTTTTTTTTTTAAAAAAAAAGTGTTTAAACTCAGTGGATCCTATTACCCAGATTGCAAGTTTAGGTGGATAGGTCGTGAAGCCTTGAGTCATTTCAATACATTGATATCTTAATATTAAAAAAATCATCTTGATTTTTGGCTTAGATATATAAGTTTAGTGGGGTATTTTCATGTTTAAAATGCAATATTTCATTTAGACATGTGGTATGTATATTCAGCTACTCATTAAAAAACAATATATATATATATATATATATATATATATATATATATATGAATTTAATAATAGTATCATGAATTTAATAATAGTATCATGAAATTATTTATTAAGAGTTATTAATTGATCATGTTTATTTGAGAGTGTGGTTGAAATTATTTCTCAAAGTATTTTTTATTTAGAAACGCGTCAAAATAATATTTTTTATTTTATTTTAAAAAATTATTTTTGATGTTAGCATATAAAAATAATTTAAAAACACTAAAAATATTTTATTTAAAATCAAAAAATCAAAAATTTCAAAAATATTTTTAAAACTGTGTAGAGTGTGTGTTTGTTTTTATTTTTCGTTTATCGTGGGGGTAAAACCCTGGGTTAGCAAAAGAATGCAAGAGTAAAAACAATAATTTCATGATTTTGCTGCTGCGTTTTATTTATTTTAATGGTGGTTCCCGCCATTAAAATAAATAGCAAAACCAAACATACACGTCATTGGTCTTTATTATTTTATATTCTGCTGACGTTTCATTGCAAACATTTATGGCATGTTTGGGGGGCGGTTATGATTATTTTTTAAAGTGTGTTTTTATTTTTTTTATTTAGAAATACATAAAAATAATATTTTTTTTATTTTTTAAAAATTATTTTTTATATCAGCATATCAAAATAATTTAAAAATATCAATTTTTTTTATTAAAAAAAAAAACAAACAACGGTACAACCGTCTTCCCAAACAAACTCTTAAAAACATTAACTATTAGTTAAATATTTGATTTTTATTTTTTTTATCCCAACCCAACGTATAATAAATAACGTTCGACAAGTGTCCTAGGATTAGTTATCATAATTAAAATACGAACCACGTCATCTACTTGCCTTGATTACGTGTCTCTTATATAAGTTAGTTGTCCTTTTCTCCCATAATTATTTTCTAATAGGATGGGAATCCATTATATATTTCCATTTGATTGGTGTTGATGGAGACGATGCATGTAGCCCCAATATATTTTCGTCAATTTAAAAAAATATTTGTAATTGTGTTTTAAAAATATTTAAAAAAAAATAATTTTTTTTTTAATTTTTACTCGAAATTTAAAACAAATATGTGTTTAGATTATTTTTAGGTGATAATGTTAAAAATAATTTTTTAAAAATAAAAATATCATTTTAATATATTTATGAATAAAAATTATTTTAAAAAATAATTTAAACTACACTCTCAAATAGATATTTAGATTGCCCATGTACACTATGAGCTCAACATCAACTAGCTTAAGGGCTTGTTTGATTATGATCGATATTATTTTTTAAAGTATTTTTGTTTAAAAATATATTAAAATAATTATTTTTTATTTTTAATAAAATAAATATTTTATTTTTAAATGCAAATAATCAGGAAGATAGAGGGAAGCATCACCCCGATGGAAAATAAGGTGAAAACAAACATGAATAATTCTTACTTTGCTGGAATTCTATAATAATATATTTGATAGCGAGTGAGTGATGTAGACGTGGATCACCACGATTGGTTGATTTTTAAATCATCGAAGCTCTCAAGTCTTGAAAGATATTTAAAGACGGCCGGCTGGATTCAAGTGACTCAATGTGTGGCCGCCTTTCTCAGCACCCTCCATTGCTATAATCAGCACCTTCTTGTGCTCTTCCTTTCTTAAACCAGTCAGGAGTTCTTTGTGTGCGGGCATTGCTCATATATACTTATAATTAACGTATAGGGAAAGTATGATTAAGATTATTTTTGAATTTTTATTTTATTTTAAAATATATTAAAATGATATTTAAAAAAAAAATGATATCACTGTATATTAAAATGATCTAAAAACATTAAAAATATTTAATTTATAATTAAAAAATATAAAAAATTTCAATTACCTAATACAATAATACTAATAAATTATTGCAATTGACGACAATGATTTACCTGTATTTTTTAGATTTAATAGAGCACTGAGCCTAGACGATTATGAATCTAGCAAGATATTAAATTTATAATTATAAACGTCACTTGATGAGATCATGAATCATAAATATTTAATCCTGATAAATCAAAAATAATTTATCTTTACAATTCAACTCTTTTAAAGCTTTTTACTACTATTATTGTTTTAAAAAAAAAAATATACACTCCACTTGATCATTTTTTTTTTGGATTCGAGGAAATTTCATTATCAAAAAGTACATTTTATGGGTGAGTAAAATCCCGATTGTTTCAGGTTCTTACAAGAGATACACGTCCTGACTTGAACTCAAGATTTGTTGTGCAGATCTCAAGCTCTTTATCATCATACCACGCGTTTTAAGAACAAAAACTTGCTTAATACAATTAAAAACAAAATCTATAGCAAGTGACGAGAATGAATTACCTACATTTTTGCCAAGAAAGAGTACATTATATTATCAAAACTAGGAGATATTAATAATTTTATCTCGGCTCTTCAATCCAACGGGATAGAGCTGGATCTCATCACCACTTGAGAGATATTTTACGTGAGTGAAGCACGTGCGGGGTAAGCAACGGGAACCATGATCAACGGCTAGTGTTCACTTGAGCTGGCTGAGTTGCTACGATCCCAAACCTAATCCCTTGTTCATTTCATTAATCTCCTGCCTGCCCACTTGGTGCTGCCTCCACATTCATCCCAGCTCTAACCCATCCATGCCGCCATATTAATATCAGCAACAGGCCATACCTTACATTAATTGGGTCCAATTGCATTAATTTATTTGCTATTACCAGCTCTAATTTTTTTAAAGTGAGGAAACCTCTCTCGAAAAGTGTATTGTATGGGTCCAGATAAATGATAAAAAATTCGGTTATTTCAAGTTTTTATAAGGATTACATGCCCTGACTTGAACTCGATATTTATTGTGCAGATCGCAAACTCTTTATCATTACATTACATCCTTTAGGGACATCCAACCCTTAATCGCTTGCCTCCACCTTTTTTCTACCGATTTGAGATGCTTATGTAACATCATGACTCAAAAATATTTAAAAAAAAATTATTTTTTCTGTATTTTTTTTTTTATTTTAAATTAAATATTTTCAGATTATTTTCATATCTTAATATTAAAAATAACTTTTAAAACAAGCGCACTCACCGGCTGCATACAGTCTTGCCGAACCTCCATCTGATCCTGAAAGAATCAGCCGACGGCAGGCAAATGGATATGGTGGGCGTGAATAACGTTTTTGTGCTAAAGACTGTAATCAATTTATGCAAAATATGGTGGGCGTGAATAACATTTGTATCGTTGAAAATTAAATACTACTGTTCTTCGTGCTCTAACAAGTGCCTTGAAAAATTAATATACATTTACCTACGTTAATTATTAATAACTACATAAGTGAAGAGATATTTTATATTAATCTACTAAAAAATAACTAATTATGCGTTTGTTTGTAACTTTATTTTAAAAGTGCTTTTAAAAAAAATAAATAATTAACTTCTTTTTTTCACTTTGAATTAATTTTTTTTTTGTTTTTTGAATAATTTTAATATGATAATATCAAACATAATTTTTCTTTAAAAAATATTATTTTAATATATTTCTGAATAAAAAACAATTTCTATCACAGTCTTAAACAAACATGTGATTACCATTTACATATAATACTTTATAGTATTAAGGAATCATCTCACCTAAGAGTTTAAATTATTAGGTGAGACATTGAAATATTATTTATATTATTCTCTAACATATCCTCTCAAATGAAAATCATTTGAACTTGAAACTTGCACATGTTCATATTATTTTGTGCTTGATGTGGTGAAATTCGAACTCGTGACTGCTGGGTCAACAAAACTCTGATAATATGTTAAAAAATTATCTCACCTAAATACTTATATTATTTTCTAACCTATATCATTATAAAATTATAATAAATTAGAATTAGAATCGGAATCTTTATTGAAACCATATAATTATTAGATTATACATTTATTTTTTGTTGGTGGGGGGATGGGTGGCTATTATTATTAAATGGTCACATGTGGATAAGCAGTGCATAGAGTCAAAACGGTCCTCTTCAAATAACCGAAACTCTTCTCAATTTGTGTACCCCCACCTCGTCCTTCCTTCCTCCCACCATCCTTCAAAAAGAAATTTTATATATCCACGTGCTCTATCTCTCTCCACTCCACTTGTATAAGAATACCCCACGTCCTCATTTCCTTCATCCACTCCGAAACACACCACCCATCCTCCCCTAACCATATGGCCCTTGTCCGTGAACGCCGGCAGATCAACCTCCGTCTCCCCGAACTCTCCGACCGCCGCCCCCGTTTCCCTCTACCTCTCCCTCCAGCATCCTCCTCCACCACCACCACCAGCACATCTGCAATATCGTGCAACGATATCGAGAAAATACATGTGATAGGCCATGGCAATGGCGGCACGGTCTATAAAGTACGTCATAAGAGAACCTCGCAGATTTATGCACTCAAAGTTGTACATGGAGATAGCGACCCGCTAGTCCGTCGCCAAATTTACAGGGAAATCGAGATTCTTCGCCGTACAGATTCTCCCTATATCGTTCAGTGCCATGGGAGCTATGAGAAACCATCCGGGGACATAGTAATTGTTATGGAGTACATGGAGTTAGGCACGCTCGATTCAATTCTGCAGAATTATGGCACTTTTGATGAGCCCAAGCTGTCTCATGTAGCCCGGCAGGTTCTGAGTGGTCTGAGCTATTTACATGGCCAGAAGATTATCCACAGAGACATCAAACCCTCGAATTTGCTGGTTAACAAGGACATGAAGGTGAAGATTGCTGATTTTGGTGTTAGTAAAATCATGCAACGCACGCTAGATGCTTGTAATTCCTATGTGGGTACCTGTGCTTACATGAGCCCGGAAAGGTTTGATCCCGACACCTATGGCGGGAACTACGATGGCTACGCCGGTGATATTTGGAGCTTGGGTCTAACTCTGTTGGAGCTTTATTTGGGTCATTTTCCGTTTCTTCCACCGGGTCAAAGACCCGACTGGGCTACTCTTATGTGTGCTATTTGCTTCGGCGACCCGCCGAGCTTGCCGGACGGAGCATCTGAGGAGTTCCGGGACTTCATTCAATGTTGCCTGCAGAAGGAGTCTAGCAAGAGGTGGACGACATCTCAGCTACTGTCTCACCCTTTTGTATGTAAAGATCCGAGTTCCGATTTGTTGAGCTTGTGATTTGACCCGAATGCCCAGTAAATTTGTGGGCTGGGAACATTTTTGAGTCCTGTAAATAGACTTCCGGGATCTGGACTTAGAATTTTCTTTCATTTCTTCATTTTTTTTTTATCTTTTAATCTTTTGTTCATTCAAGCAGTGAAACTGCTCTTGAAATGAGATGATATATAATTATATAAACATGGGAACGTTACATGATTCGAGCAGTGTTTGTTTTTCCAGCTGAGTTTTAATTTTTGCTTTTATTAATTTTAAACCAATAATTTCTGTATTTTTAAATTGATTTAACATGTTGATGTATATTTTAACCAAAGAAAAACACTTTATAATTTTCATCGCAACCTCGAACACCGTGCCCATCCATGCTTTGTGATGTCAGTCCCTTTTCTTGTCTAGCCATTAATTTAATAAATTTTGGAAGTGTAACCGGAAAGTATCTGCAAGGCGCGAGAAACTTCTTGCAAAATTGATAATTTAGGTTTTCTTACAATATTTTTAATACAATAGGCTGCATAGAAAAATATTTTTTTATATAATGATGTGTTTTTTTATATATTATATTACAAAACAAACAAACAGCGTGGAGTTTCCACTGTAGCACCAGACTCAGGCGACTGTGGACTCGAGCAGTGCACGCCCGGTTTTAGCCCTCGGGCGCGCGGCGAAGAGGGGCTGGCAGCCGGGGCTATTCTCGGCTTTTCCATTTGATTTTCTTTTTTTAAAAATAAATATTCAATTGTGAACAGTGTATGGACGATTTCGTCCCCGGTAATAGGACAAAATAAGGCATCGGGCAAAGGGGCACCGGCGTAATTGCGCGCGGCCGGACCGGTCCGGTCCGCCGCAACTTTTTCTTTTTTTATTATTTTCTTAAATGGCTAAATACGGTTTTAGCCCCTAATAAGACAAAAACCATGAATTGGGTGCAGGGGTGGAACGGTAATTGGCCTTATTTTTCGAATTCTTTATTCGGCGTCTGTCAGGGCGTGTGGCACACGCGCCAGGCAGTTTACCGCCTCATGCCCTGTTCAGGTGGCGCGTGCGGGCTCCTACAGTGGCCGGAAATTGTCTTCCGGTGGCCAGAACTATGCGCCGCAGCGTGTTCTTCCTCCCGCGGGGGTGCGTGTAGCCACCAGATGTCCGTGGACGCGGCGGAGGCCGGTTGAAGCCGGCGGCCATGTTTCTCTCTCTCCTGCACGTCAATGTGCAGGAGAGTCCCCCATATATTTGGACTTTGCACTTCGGTCCCTCGACTTTGAATTTCGTTTTTGGTCCTCATTTATGTTATATAAGTTTTGATTTTGTTCGATTGGGTCCTCCGATTTGAATTGATTGAATGTCAAAGTTTCATTTCGGTCCTTCCACTTTCAATTTCCGGATTGGCTGTATGTCAGTCAGTCAATTCGGTACAAAAGTTCCGATTGTTGCAATTTTGCCCTCTGATTTCAATTGAGAATAAATGTAATTTGCATGTCAGCCCTTTGACTTTTAATTTTTTAATTTCAGCCCTTTATATTTGATTTTCATTTAAGTCCTTATACTTTTATTTTTTTATATTTCTACAATAATCCCTATTTTTGTCCATGTTTATATAAAAGTGTATTTAACACAATAATAATAATAATGATAATAATAATAATAATAATAATAATAATAATAATAATAATAATAATAATAGTAATAGTAATAGTAATAGTAATAGTAATAATAATAATAGTAATACTAATACTAATAGTAATAATAATAATAATAGTAATAGTAATAGTAATAATAAGAATAATAATAATGACTTAATTATTTTTTGTTCTTACTCTTCTGTGTTTTTTTTCTTTCTCCCGATAATTTCATAATATTTTTTTTCCGGTTATAGCAATAATAATTGTTTTTGTTTTTTTTATCTTTTGTTAAAATTTCTTGCATGTTTTTAGTCTTTCATTGTTTTTTTCCTTTCATTATTAACATAATAATAATAATATCAATAATAATAATAATAATAATAATAATTAAATTGTTTTGCGTGCTTGCTTTTTCTTTAATGTTCTTTTTCCCTCCGGATAATTTCATAATTTTTTTTTTTACAGTAATAGCAATAATAGTTTTTTTTTTAATCTTTTGTTAAAGTTTATAAGATGTTTTTAGGCTTTCATTTATTTTTGTTTCTTTCATTATTAACATAATAATAATAATTATAATTATAATAATAATAATAGTGATTATTATTAATATTATAATAATAGTGATTATGTATTCTATTATTATAATAATAGTGATTATTTATTCTTTCAGAATAATAATAATAATAATAATAATAATAATAATAATTTTTTAATTGGTTTTTCTTGCTTGATGTTTTGTTCATGCTTTTTATTTTTTTCCCTCGGTATAATTTAATAATTTTTGTTGTTTTTATTCTAGCGGCAATAATAATTTTAAATGTTAAGACTCCGATGTTGCTATTTCTCTATTTTTACTCTGTCTATTAATTGATTTTGTGAATTTTATTATCTGCACAATAATGATTTCAGTCATTTATTTTTTTTCTTATTCAAATATGTTGCACTTTTTTTTAATGTTAATGCGCGCCCTTTTATGATTGTTTATGACGCAATACCTATATTCTAAAAAATATAATCTATGCTTACGTGACAAACTTAACTCAAAATTTTAAATATTTTATCTTTTAATCTATAATTTTTATTTACTTATATCATATAAATTTATCATTGTATATTTAATTATGTTAAATTATATATAAAAAAATATCCGCGGCAACGCGCGGGCAATTATCTAGTATATATATATTTGAAGTGAACTATAACCACTACAATGTTGGGGATCTTAAAAAAGAGGATGGACCCGGGACCTATTTCCTTTTTTCTTATTTTGGAAAAAAAAAGAGGAGTATATAGATATGTATTGACTTTACATTAATTCTCTTAAAATTTAATTGATGGCAAAATTTAAATAATACTTTTAAATTATATGTTAAGTTTTACTCTAATACTAAAACTTTTATTGCAGTGTAACTCATTTCTTAATTAGTTATATGAATAGTAAAATAAGTATTTTTTTTCTTATTTTTTCAAAAAAAAATATATATATTTTTTAATAGTTATTTGGGTTGTCTTTATCATATATTTTTTAAAGTATATGTTAAGTTAGGTAGAGAATTGAGTTTAATTTTTCTTATGTCAATCTTGTCTTTACTTTTTTCTTAATTTGATCGTTGATTATTTTTTAATTTGATCCTTGATTATTATTTTTTTACAACCAAAATGTTTTTTATCGACCAAATCAATCAGATCATATTAGAATATTTTAAATATGGTCTAACTAAAAAATTGAGTTTTTTTTTTTAAATTAACTCATTAGATTAGATTTAATAACAGCATTAAATAATTATTCATGATGGAAATATTTTTTATCATATTCAAAATGAAAAATAATATACCCGTGGAGTTGTAAACTTGTATTAGGGCTGTGTTTGTTTCCCTGAATTCACTTTCCGGGAAATCACTTTCCAAACTTTCCTGTATTTGTTTGTCTTCCGGGAAGTTGGTCAATGAAAAACATATTCCAGTCAAAGAAAAATTTGACTTGGTTTTCAGGAAAGTGTTTCCGGAAAATTTGGGCGGAAAACACTTTCCAGAAGTTGTGAAAAATTTAGAAATGTCATTATTTGCTGATTATATCAAATTTGATCCTCAAACTTTTGATTGCTATATATAATTTGTTTTGAATATTTATTTTTCAATTCCATCTCTTAAAATTTAATTATATTAATTTTAGTCCTTATTTTTATAATTGTTATTTGCTTTTTTCTTATCATTTTTTTTATTGAATTTTTTTATCTATCAAATTTGGTCCTCATTTTTTTTATTGTTACTTATTTTATTTAAAATAATTTATGAAATGTTAATTATTATTATTTTAATTTATTCACCTTTCATTTTTAAAAAAAAAATTAGATTTGATCTCTATTATTTTGATTATTATTTATTTTATTTGAGATAATTTATGAAATTATATTTTTTTTCAATTTCTTTCTCATTCAACTTTTTAATTTGTAAGATTTGTTCCTCATTATTTTAATAAACTTAAAAAAAATATTAATAAATTATTTTCCAGTTCATAACACAAATAAACACTGGAAAATATTTTCCAATTCATTTTCCATAACACTATCAAACATCAGAATTCACTTTCCAGGAATTCACTTTTCAGGAATTCACTTTCCCCGGAATTCACTTTACAAAAGAAAACCACTTTCCAGCAAATAAACAGACCCTTCTCCACTTTGTAGCTAAAAGCGTGCATGAAAGTTAGAGAACACTGATCACTGCCCCCAGACATCTTTACTCCTTTAATTCTCACGTGTTTGATTGTTTGGGAGTATGATTATAGTTATTTTTAAAATGTTTTTTATTTAAAAATATATTAATTTTTTTTTGTTTTTTTAAATTATTTTTAACATCAATATAAAAAATATCTAAAAATAATATTTTTTTAATTTAAAATAAAAAATAAAAAAAAAACTTTTTTTTTCAAAAATATTTTTAAAACTAAAAACATTTCGTAAGATTGCTATCGAAATCTGGAGAAGATTTCTTATGAATAATCTGCAGAGGATTTGTCCGTCAGAAATTGTTTGACCGGATAGATTGTTTTGTTTCTCTTTTGAAAACTATATATTTATGATGATGATTCAGACGATGGAATTAGGTTTTTTGTGATTGAATTGTGGATTAATTATAAGTTTTTATTCAATTATATTTACTTTTTGTGGGTATTTAATACTGCATTTCAAAAATATTTTTGAAAAAAATTGAAATTTTTTATATTAAATTATTTTTTGGTGTTTTTAGATTATTTTTATATGTTAATATCAAAAATAATTTAAAAAAATTTATTTTGATGTATTTCTAAACAAAAATCACTTTTAAAAGCAACTGCAACCACACACTTAAACAAGTATTAAATCCTAAAAAAAAAGTTTATTTTGGATGCAATAATATTGATACCTAAAAAAACTCTAGTTTGGTGGATTTAAGAGCTTGAGTTATTTTTTATTTGGTAGAGAAAAGATGTAATATAAGTGCAAATGAGCTTCAATTTTAATTTTAAAAATAAAATTGAGCTTATTACCTTCGAATTTAAGTCCAAAATTTTTTTTTTCTAAAAAAAACTTATTTAAATTCTTAAGATGAGCTAATCCAAACTGGGTGTCACACAAGAGCCTGTTTGGGAGTGCGATTACAGTAGCTTTTTAAAGTGCTTTTCGTGCCAAAACATATCAAAATGATATTTTTTTATTTTTTAAAAAGTATTTTTGATATCAGCACATCAAAATGATCTAAAAATACCAAACCGCTGGTTTTTAAAATAAAATAAAAATTCAAATTTTTTGAAAACACCGGTTGTAACGCACTCCCAAACAGGGTCTAAATGGGCCCAGTAATTGACTAATGTATGAAAGCTTGCAATAAAACTTTGTCATCCATGGAGGAAGATTGGCGTGACACTTGTAGGACCTTTGGATGTTTCTGGGAGGTGAAGTGGTTGTTTCTGGACAGCTTCGACCCACAAAAGCCGGGATCATGGGTGCATGACGAGTCAGAAAAAGTCTTAATCAAGGTCTTGGGTGCATGAACGTGAGCACACTTGCCACTAGGCAACAAGCAAGTAGCTAGTCATCATGGCTGCCATGTGGCATTGCTTTCCTGAAGTAATTTTCAGCTCATGCATAGGTGGTCAGGTGGTTATAGGCCGTAGCCGAGGCAAGTGGCTCTACTAAAATGTAGTTTTCATGGCATTTGCGTCCTTTTCTTTTTTCTATTAACTTGTACGTTCCATTCACTTTTATATATTTTAACTAATTTTATAAGTTTTAAAATTATTAATTATTATATTAATAATCATAATACAAGTGCATGTCTTTATTTCAATAATAGAAGAGAGAGTTGCAAAATTAGTAGGTGCTTGTTTGAGAATACGATTGAGATTGTTTTTTAAAATAATTTTTATTTAGAAATGTATTAAAATTATATTTTTTTTTTAAAAAAAATTATTTTTGACATCAGTACATGAAAATGATCTAAAAATAATAATAAAAAATTTCAAAAACACTTTTAAAACACAATACCAGACACTCTTTATGAGAGGAAGGGGAGCCACGGCCCTCCCAAATCGAAAAGGATATTTTAAATTAAATTAAAAAGATATTTTTTTATGAATTAATTAATTTTGAATGTTAATTTTTCTTTTTTACTTAACTTTGGGTTCTTTTGGCTAGGTTGATTTTTTATATATATACAAACAATTCATGTATTTTTTTTATTATATTATTAAATTTAAAGATTTATTTTTAGGATTTGTTTGGGAGAGCTGTTGCGGTAGCTTTTCAAAGTGCTTTTTGTGCCGAAATATATCAATATGATGTTTTTCCTCTCTCTCAATATATTTTTAGGCGATAATATTCAATAAATATCAGACATATTAGAAATAAAAATATTGTAATTTGTTTTTTAAACATAAACTTAATTTTTTTTGTGCTATAATTATTTATTTGCCGTCTAAAAAGAACAGTCTAATGGAAACGGGAAGTGACTTGTATATTTTTTAATTTGACTTGTACATAATGCAGGTAAATTTGTCAATATTTTTTTTGAGATGTTTTTTTTTTACAGTAATATTAGATGTAAAATATTAAAAATGAAAACATTGGAAATTCTTGTAAAGAAATAAACTTAAATAAAAGAGCACAAAATTAAATTTTAAAGCCAATATTTTTTTTATATAAGATTTATTAATCATATTATTATATTAAATATATTTAAGAAAACATGATATGAATTTCTGTCCTTCAAAAAATCCTAAGTCATTTTTCCTCTCTCTCAATATATTTTTAGGCGATAATATTCAATAAATATTCAAACATATAATTAGTTTTACATATTTTAATTTGACATAAATATACAAATATATAATTAATTTGATATAATTTCAATAATATATTTAATTTAAAGGATAATCTTAGGCTATTTTGTTCTCTTTATATATATTCTTAGGCTCTAATATTCAATAAATATTAGAACATATAATTGGTTTGACATATTTTAATTTGACATAAATACACAAATATATAATTAAAAAATCAAAACACTGCAAATTTATTTCAAGAAATAAACTTAAACAAAAGAGCACAAAATTTAATTTTGAAGCCAATATTTTTTTTTTATTTTATAAGATAAATTCATCGTATTATTATATTAAATGTATTTAAGAATATTGATATGAATTTTTGTCCTTCAAAAAATCTTAGTTTATTTTTCATCTCTCTCAATATATTTTTAGGCGATAATATTCAATAAATATTCAAACATATAATTAGTTTAACATACTTTAATTTGACTTAAATATACAAATATATAATTAATTTGACATACCTAATAATATATTTAATTTAAAGGACAATTTGAGGCCATTTTTTTATCTCTATATATATTTTTAGGCGATAATATTCAATAAATATCAAAACATATACTTGGCTTAACATATTTTCAATAGACAAATATATAATGAAAAAAATCAAAACATTGCAAATTTTTTTGAAGAAATAAACGTAAATAAAAGAGCACAATTTTTTTTTCAAGGCAATTTTTATTTTATTTTATAAGATTTATTTATCCTATTATTATATTAAATGTATTTAAGAACACTGATATGAATTTATGTCCTTAACAAAATCCTAGGTCATTTTTTCTCTCTCTCTCTCTATATTTTTGTTAATACACTGTTCAAAATCAAAACGGGAAGTGACTTGCTTATTTTTTAATAATTGATATTGTAGGTAAATTTGTCATATTTTTTTATGAGTTGCCTTTTTTTCCTATCAATATTAGATCTGACACATTGTAAATAAAAATATTGTAATATGTTTTTAGGAAAATAATTTTTTTTTACATGTTATAATGACTTATTTGCCGTCTAAAAAGAACAGTGTAATTGAAACGGGAAGTGACTCGTATATATTTGAAATCTAGGTAAATGTGTCAACTTTTTTTGTTGAATTGTATTTCCTGCTCAGCAATATTAGATCTGAAATATTAAAAACCAAAATATTGTAATTATTTTGAAGAAATAAAGTTTAAAAAACAAAGGACAAAATTAAAATTCGAAGCCATATTATTTTTTTGTTATCCGATTTATTCATTATATTATTATATTAAATAGATTTAAGAATACCGATATTATTTTTTTTTCTTCAAGAAATCATAGGTTATGTTTTCTTCTCTCTATAAATATTCCTAAGCGATAATATTCAATAAATATTAGAACATATAATTAGTTTAACATATTTTAATTTGACATAAATATACAAATATATAATTAATTTGACATACTTTAAATAATATAATTAATTTCAAGAATAAAACTGAAGCAAATCAAAATATTGAAATTAAATAATTCCAAACAAAACTTGGAATTAAAAGATTTTTGAAACCTAGGTAAATCTGTCATTTTGATTTTTATGAGTTGCTTTTGTTCCCAAGTAATATTAGATCTGATGCACTATAAATAAAAATATTGTAATTTGTTTTTAAAAATAAACATAAATTTTTTGCGTGCAATAATTATTTTTTTGCTGTCTAAAAAGAACAGTTTAATCAAAACGGGAAGTGACTCGCATAATTTTTAATTGTAGATAACCTAGGTAAATTTGTAAAAAAAAAATTGAGTTGCCTTTTCCCCCCAATAATATTAGATCTGACACATTGCAAATAAAAATATTGTAATATGTTTTTAGAAAAAAAAAATTTAGCGTGCTATAATAACTTATTTGTCGTTTAAAAAGAACAGTATAATTGAAACGGTAAATGTGTCAAATTTTTTGTTTGAATTGTATTTTTTCCCTAGGAATATTAGATCTGAAATATTAAAAACTAAAATATTGTAATTTTTTTAAGAAATAAAGTTATGAAAAAGAGGACAAAATTAATATTCGAAGCCAAAAATTTTTTTATGCTATTTCGATTTATTCATTATATTATTATATTAAATGTATTTAAGAATACTGATATTATTTTTTTTTCAAAAAACAATCCCAAGTCATGTTTTCTTCTCTCTCTATATATTCCTAGGCGATAATATTCAATAAATATCAGAATATATAAATATTTTAAAATATTTTAATTTGACATACTTTAAATAATATATTTAATTTGAAGAATAAAACTGAAGAAAATGAAAGCATTGAAATTAAATAATTTAAAACAAAACCAAGATTCAAAAGATTTGGGACCGAAATGAACTCAAATCTATAATTAATTTGCATAGAAGGATAAAATTGAAAGAAACCAAACTTTGATACTGAAAATATTAAGGATTTATAATAAATTTGCATGGAAGGATGAAATTGAAATCAATGAAAACTTTGATACCAAAATTATTCTGAATTCCAGCCCAATCCACTAAATTAAAAGAATGATGACCGAATTGGAACTCCAATATATAATCAATTTCAATTGAGGGACGAAATTGAAACAAATGAAAACCTATTTAATAGTATTAAGGGCAATAAAAACAAATTAAAACGTTCAGGGACTGAAATGAACTTTGACAAAAAACAGATTAGCTGACGTCATCTTGCGCAGGCAGGAGAGAGAAATTGGGGGTGAAAATTCAAACGACCATTGACACGTCTCCAGACACCATCTTCCCACACGCGCCGCCCCATGTGGAAGAGAACATGCCTGAAAATCATTCTAGACGCCGGTTGGGCCTTTTCCAACGCCGTGTGAAGCCGCACGCGCCGTCCAAAAAACGCGTGAGCGTTGAAAACGGACGGCGCGTCCAGCGACGCGCCAGTTGTCAGCGAAAATAAAAAATAAAAAATTAGCTAATTACCAGAACGCCCCTCACCCCCAGGCCTGGTTTTTGTCTTTTTCGGGGGGCTAAACCGTCACTACACTGTTCAATCTAATATTTAAAAAATAAAAAAACCAGCCTGCCGCACTGGTCCGGTCCAGAACGGTCGATGACCGTCCAGCCCCTGAAAATGACGGCGTTTTTTGTCGTTTTTGGGGGATAATTTCGGTCAAACACTGTTCAAAAAGTAAAAAAAAAATAGAGGATGTACACCCGCGAAGCACCGGGTCAAATGGGCAGGTGAATAGTGACATTGAGTCATGATGAACAGTATTTTCTTTTAGGTTCTTTGTTAACTAGATATTTATGAGTGGATGTAGAAAACAATATTTAAGTTACTGCTAATGTTTTTCTATTAAAAATATATTTTAATTATGTATGAATTGATTTAAAGTAATCTTGTTAAATTGTTGGATTTAAAGATAACTTGGATAATCGGTAAAAATATAGTTTGATTTAAAATAAATATTCAAGTTGAGATTTTTTTTAAACAATATTGAGATGAAAATATACTAGATTGATTCAATCAACCCAAATTAATATGTAAATCTTCATGTTGAGTTATGAGATCATAACAACCTCATAAAAAAAACATATCAAAATAAATTATGAATATTGTTTTTCAATAAAACTAATGCTTAAAGATGGAATTGAAAAACAATCAATTATAAAATGACAAAAAAAAAATAACATGATTTAACTTAGATTAACATGTCAACCTGCAATTTGGGCCATAGGATCGGGATAACTAATAAAAAACAATTTGAAATAAATTATTAAACTTCATTTTCAATCAAGTTAGTGTTGAAAAATAAAAACAAGAAAAAAATCATTATAAAAAACATAAAAAAGACTCAAGTTAACCCGCTAGACCTATGACCTAGACCATGAGATGAAGATAACTTAATAAAAACCAAAACTAAACAAATTATGAATTTTAATTCTCAACCAACCCAATGTTGAAAGATGAATTTGAGAAAAAAAACTACCAAAAAAAAGAGATAAAAACTCAAGCCAACTCGTTAAACCCACTATCTAGATTGTAACATTGAGATAGTATCATAAAGAATATTTTTATTTTAAAAAATAAAAATTTAATCCTGAATAAACCTATCATTGATGAATGTAATTATTTAAAAAAAAAATAGATTGAAAAAAGAGAACATGTAGTTAATAGTATTTCGAGAAAAGAATCATAGGTTGTGTTTGATATTACTTTTTCTTTTTTGGTTGAGATTTAAAAAAAACAGTTTCATGAAAAATATTTTTAGTTGCGGTTCATAATAATTATTGAAGTGTTTGGTTAAAACTGTGGTTAAGTTTAAGGTTGATAAAAAACAGTTTCATCTGTTTGATTATCATGCTTTTCATATTGCTGTCAACTTGTGAAATTACTTTAAATGACACACACACACATAAAAATTGTTTTTAAAATTTTGTAGATTAATAATTATAACAATAAAATGTAATTAATAATTTATGTAAAAAACATATATTTATTTTTATTCTCCCATCAAACTAGCAATTTCATCACAAACTAAATCTATATGTGAATGCCTCTGTGATCCCTCGCTATTTGATCGAGGCACAACATCTGATAACAATATCATTAGTAACAACATCTGCGATCCAGTTGTAGAGATATAATTCCAAGGTCAAATTCAATTGCAAGTTTCTGATTCATGATCAATCGAAAAACAACATGGTTGTGGAGTGAAACGAAGTCACGCGTCTTCCCCTTCATCAGGACTGATCTTTATCTATATATTTTTTATTTTTTAAAATATATATTTTTTTAAAAATTGGACTGGGTCTAACCCAACTAAATGGGTTGGTCAACCAAATTGGGTCACAGCCCACCTCTACTGGACTTGGGTTAGGCCGAGAGCAGGCCCAACTCGAGTCCAGCTTTAAAATGTTTGGCGTTAAATGGTACGCTGCACGATTCACGTCTTCTTCAAACATGAGCAGTAAAACGCTATTGCTCACGTGAGTTAATTCACATGAATAGTAGCATCCGACCGACTTTGACGAGAGGATCAACGGGCGATGTCGATGGGTAGAGGAGATCGGGGTGGTTCTTCCTGTGGTGGCCGGTAGGAGCGTCGGAAGCCTGCTGCTGCCGCCATGGCTTCTGCGTCGGGGCTTCCTGCGCTCGCCTGGATGTGGTCACGACAGAGCTTCTGGAGTGGAGGAGAATCTACCAATGATGAGGGGGATGATGGTGGTGTCTCCAGGAGCTACCCCGATTGTGGAGAGAGATAGAGTCGTTGCTGTGGAGAGAGAGAGTGCTGCAACTGTGGGGAGAGACCTCCGGTTGCTTCCCACAGTGATATTGCTATTAACCACGACCTGCAATCCATGAAACGTAGGGAAAAAAACATGAATTGCGATTGCAGGAAAAACACCATTTTTCAGCTTATTCTAAACTATTGTTTCAGTCGATTTTTTGGTGGATCTCATGACAATTTAATCTGTGTTTTCTCGTTACCAAACACATAAAATATGCTTTTGGCTTGAATCTTCATTTCAATCTCAATACCAAATCAACCACGTAGTAATGTTTTCTTTTTAGATTTTTTTTAATCCTAGTGGCATGCAAGACCACTTCCCATTTTATGCCATGGTCTTGAAATCATGGTATTTTATTTATTCTATCACCAATCAAATGAAACAAACACACATATTTGTAAATGTGAGAACTATTCAGTAGTTGGTCAAGTAATAAGAGTTTAGAATTAAAAAATTTATTTATCCATAGTCTCATGTTTGTGCTTTATGATTACTAATATAATGACCATTGAATGTTTATATTAACGTTAACTTTAAAGCTCATAAGATTAGTCAAAATATATATAAATTGATTCAGAAACCTGCGTTAAGCAATAAAAAAAATATGGCTACTTCACATGCACCAAATTTAGAACAATTACAGACTGAAAAAAAAAGTATTTAAAATAAAAACAAACATGCTCCAGATATGAATAAAACAAATCATGGCACTTTATGGCACCAAACTCAGCGTTCCATAATTGAGATGTGATAATTGGCAATTAATATAATAAAAAGAAGGTGGCATCGCATAAGGCCTAGCTGTTGTCAGATCGATTTTTTGCATCTTTATAATAAATAATACAAAAAAACTCAATATGCAAATACAAATCCATGTCACTTTTCTGACAAGTAAAGGTAACATTAATACAAACTATTTGTTTTTTTTTTTGTTTAATGTGGGTGTGCGGTAGCTTCCACGTGTTTTAATTAATCTCATCTTCTTGAAATTATCGATATTATAAAGTCCAGCATAAACATGATTTATCCAATTTGTTTGAATAAAAAAATGAATGAATTAAATTTATATTTTATAAAATATTAAACGACGAGTTTGATGTAATTATTGATTAAAACCCGACCCATTACATAGATGAATATTCCTATAAGTGTCTGTGTGGGCTCACAAGTTGAATTTTATTTTTGTTAATGAATCATTTTATCTATAACTTTAAACTTATAAGTAAGATCTCAAAATATAATTTATATTATTCTCTAACACATTCCATCAAATTAAAACCTTTTGGGCTTGAAACTTGTACAAACCCACATCACCTTGTGCTTAGTTTTTATTAAATAGAATGGGGATGGTGAGATTCGAACTAGTGACCGCTGGGTCAACAAGACTCTGATACCATATTAAGGAACCATCTTACCTAAAAACTTAAGCTTGTAAAAGAGACCCCAGAATATGATTTATATTATTCTCTAATATATTTTAATATTTTTTGAACAAAATTAATAAAAATAAAAGAAATAATGTCAATGATTATAAAATATAACAGTAAGGTAAGTCAATAATGACAAGCAGTAGAATATTCAAAACAAAACCATTAAAATCAAATACAGATTCTACAAAACACGCAATCGACTCCTCTTAATTATCCAATACGGAACCATATGAGCTCAGATTCAATCATACTCTTTCCCATCTCCATTTTCATTTCACAATACGTTTAACTACTTGATATAACTCAGATTCTGTCTCTTCTCTCTCTTTCTTGGCTGATTAGTTATGGCTTCTTTGAGTTTGACCCAGATCAGGGGGAGCAATTCTGTCACTGAGTTTGCTCAGCTCCGTTTGAGAACGCAACGCGGCAGGAGTAAAATTGGGTTCTTGAAGGTGGTGGGTTCTCAGGGACAGAGTCAGGGAGAGCCTGATTTGAGTGTCACTGTAAATGGGTTACATATGCCTAACCCGTTTGTTATTGGGTCTGGTCCGCCTGGTACCAACTACACTGTCATGAAAAGGGCCTTTGATGAAGGCTGGGGTGCTGTCATTGCTAAAACTGTGAGCTTTCACTTTATCTCTTTTCTTTTCTGTCTTTCTTTTTCTGATATGTGTGTGTGTGTGTGTGTGTGTGTGTGTGTGTGTTATTGAACAGAAAAGAAATGAAATTGAGTCCTGTTATGAGGATGTTCTCATGATGTTTTTTTTTATTTGGTAGTTTTGATCGAGTGATTTTGGTAGTGGGAACATATCGATGCTAATGTTTAAGATCACGATGTTACAGTTGAGTCTTGGCTTAATCTAGGGGGGATCGAATGGTGTTAAGCTTGGTTATGTTTGATAATCATATCGATCATTGCTGACTGTGGTTTTGTTCGGTCAGTTCTTAGACTCTAGTTCAAATGGGTTGAGTTTCTTTTATGCAAACACAAGAAATCCATGATTTCATTGATTGTATTTCTGATATGGCTTGCCTTGCCTTTGTCAAAATAAAACATTTGTTTTTAGTATCAGAATCGTGAAGAAAAAAAATGAAATGAAATCTTTTAGTATTGTTGATTGTGTGAGTTAGGAATTGATATGGGTATTGTCAGGGCAGTTCATTGAAGAAATCGAGGGGTATTATGCGCTTTGAATATTACTTTTCAGGGATGCTCTGGAACTTGATCTCATAAGTTCTATGTGCCTACAAGGACTATCATTTGCAACAATCAGTTTCAACCAGGATATTTTAATTGTCTCATTTTAACCACGTCATATGAATGAAATGCCTAGGGTCACAGTTTCTGTGTTTTATTGGATACATCTTTCTTTTCAACTTATCTGCAGCATGTTGTCACCTTTCCATGCTAAAGCTTTTTGATCTATTCATAAAAGAAAAAAATGATCTTCAATTCTTGATTTGCCAGGTGTCACTAGATGCAGCGAAAGTTATAAATGTAACTCCTCGGTATGCTAGGCTACGAGCTGGTGCAAATGGCTCGGCCAAGGGGCAAATTATTGGCTGGGAGAATATAGAACTCATAAGTGACCGGCCTCTTGAAACAATGTTGAAAGAATTTAAGCAATTAAAAGAAGAATATCCTGATAGGATTCTCATTGCTTCAATCATGGAGGAGTATAACAAAGCTGCATGGGAGGAACTTATTGACAGAGTAGAGCAAACTGGAATTGTAAGATTTAGTCATCAGTGATTGCTTATTTTTGTGCAAATCTTTGCTTGCTGTCATCTAAGATTCCTGAAATGTTTCTTAGGATGCCTTAGAAATCAACTTCTCATGTCCTCATGGTATGCCTGAGCGTAAAATGGGTGCTGCAGTTGGCCAAGATTGTGCATTGTTGGAAGAGGTTTGTGGCTGGATTAATGCAAAAGCTACTGTCCCAGTATGGGCAAAGATGACTCCTAACATCACCGACATAACACAGGTCAATTTCTCCTTTTGTCAGTACACCTGTATTTCAAGCTTGACTGTATGCATGGATTTTAAAAATACTTGACTAGGGATGGGAATATCTTTGCTTGTTATGTATGGGGTTCAATATACAAGACCTGTTGCCAAGGAAAGATCAAACTGACAACACTTACCAAATTTTTTCTCATTTTTTTTCACGGAATTGTTTTTTTGTAAAGTGAATTTGGTATATAAAAGCTTTTCTTTGAAGTTGGGGCTGTAATTTTACTGACTTTACCCAAGTAAAAATAACTTACTGCATAAACTTTTAACCTTTTTTTTTTTATTATGGCACTTATTCGTGAGATTCACCAACCTTTTTCCTGGCATAATGAAATGACACCTTAGACCAAAAAAGTCCTTACTGGTTGAATAACATTTTATGAGATTGTAATTTTACCAATTATTCTATCTACAACAAATGTTTAGTTGAGCTTCTGAATTCACAAATCAATCTTATACAATTGACCTAGCCTCGCAAAAAGTTGATATTACTTGTTTAATGGAGAGTTTTCTTTTCTAGATTATAGCATCCAAAATCTAATCTAAAAAAATATTTAGAACACCATGCCCTTTTGAGTGTATGTAATACAGAATACAATTCTGTTCATATCATATGTTTGGATTAATAACTCTTGTGTGATAAAATAACATAAATCTTTTGATCCCATCCATTTATTTTAATTTTTTTTATTCATACCATTGTCTGCTGTAAGGCAGAATCAGTTGAATTTTTAGTCGTAACTTCATTCCTACCCTTTTGTCCAGCCTGCTAGGGTGGCACTAAAATCAGGATGCGAGGGAGTGGCTGCTATTAACACCATCATGAGTGTAATGGGAATAAATCTGAAAACTTTACGACCAGAGCCTTGCGTCGAAGGGTTTGTATTAGCTGAGAAATGACAAAATTTTTATTGATCACTATTCCTTAAATAAAACTTACATGCTTAAATTTTATTGTCAGATATTCAACTCCTGGGGGTTACTCTTCCAAAGCAGTCCACCCTATTGCACTTGGGAAAGTAATGAATATTGCCAAACTGATGAAATCAGAATTTGATTTGGAGAAATACTCACTTTCTGGTATTGGAGGTGTTGAGACAGGTGGTGATGCTGCTGAGTTTATTCTTGTTGGAGCAAATACAGTTCAGGTGGGGAAAGAGTATTTTCATTGCGTTTTATTTATCATGTTCTTATTGTCTCATCTCATTCACATCTACCTGATTAATATCAGTTACCTATTCAACTACAAAGATTGGTATTATGGTTATGGTTTGGACATCTTGTCCCATGCTGTTATTTATATTTAAACTGCCTGGGGTGAACACTAAGTGAGTTATTCTTTCTTGCTATTATTTGCTGGACAAAAGCTTAAGGACTGCAAAAAGGAAAAAATAAAAATAAAGAATAGATTCATAAGTTCTTTTTAGTTATTATCGAAGTTCACGTGTGGCTTAACCTGTGTAACCCGAGCTTGATGTTCTGTACAGTTTAACACAGTTAAACTCAAAAGTGAAAACTTCAAAAGCCAGATTATTGAGCCAGTCAGTGTCCAAGTACATATAAGAAAAACAATTGGTCTTGATCAATGTCTCACAATATACTTTGGTTTGTTTATATGGGACCCAGATGCAATTCTAAAAAGCATAGTACAGTGGCATGGATGAAGAACTCGCCCATTGATAATCAGCTTTTGATTAATTTAATTGGGACTTCAGTCTCTGGAAGATAGGAATCTGTTGCCTTTCCTTCTAATTATTGAAGGCGGAACTGGTTTACTCCTTTCATTATGCATGACTACCTGGTTGCAACATTTATACTATGAATTTTTGCAATTGGAACTAAGGACTTTGGATTTTAGCATGGAGTTATCTCTTAAAGGGGCTTTGATTCCAACCAGCATGTATCTGCAGGCAGGTGTGACGTCGGGACAACTACTTAAAAATGTCACTATTATTTTTCTATCTTTTCAAAAGCTATCTTTAATTGCTTTACGACTCCCTTAGGAAATGAAAATGACTTCTAAACAAACTGTTGTATATTGTGTGCAAATATTTAAGATCATTTATTCTGTACTTCAGGTATGCACTGGAGTTATGATGCATGGATATGGTCTCGTGAAGAAACTCTGTGATGAACTGAAGGATTTTATGAAAATGCACAACTTCTCATCAATAGAAGATTTCAGAGGGTATGTATTTCTATCGAAGAAATCTTAAGTTGCATCTATAAAAAATCTCCAGCACATTATATCTCAAATTTGTTGCTTTCATTCTGTTGGCCTCCCAGAACATCTCTCGAGTATTTCACAACGCACACGGATTTGGTTCGCCGGCAACAAGAAGCGATACAGCAGAGGAAAGCTGTCAAGAATGGCTTGCAGTCTGACAAAGATTGGACCGGAGATGGTTTTGTGAAGGAGTCTGAGAGTATGGTTTCTAACTAAACTTGAAAACTGAAGCATGTCTATTTGTACAATAAAAATAAATGGGATCTCATCCCACCTTATGCTGATAGTTGAGCTTTGTTGTTGTTTGAATTGACAACAGCTTAAAGTACATGAATTTCTCAGTTGCAAATGAAATAATCGGTGCCATGTTTTTCATTTCTGTTGATCTGAAGTAACTCATGAAAGCCAGTATCATCAACAGTAAATTGATTTTAGATTTTGTATCATCAACTCACCCTTTAATTGTTTTTACATATATATAGTTAAGCCTCATAGTTGTATTTAATTCATTTTCATTAAGGTCTTTTATTTATCTTTATTGACAGATAATTAGTTGATTAAATAAAAAATTCATCTTAAACATAATTGCGAGATTAAAATATAATTTATTGATCAAATATCAATTTAATTAATTAGATACACGTATAAGTATTTTGATTCATGATTAAGACTTTTTTATAACCAAAAACACATTGAAAAATTTTATATATTTATTTTTTCACTTAAAAAATTATCTAATTCGCTGTGAAGTACACGTCAAATAGATTAGTTTTGACTAAAAAATAAGTCTAACTTTTAATAGTTAACTAATATTAGATTCTTGACTAAAGATAGAAAGTGCAATAAAAGAAGAAGAAGAAGAAGGTGGAAAGTATTAAGTTTTCCAAAAAGTGTACATGTATAATGACATAAAGGGTAATTAACTCAAATTTAAAAACATTTGCATTTTAATTTTAAATTTTTTTAAATTTCTTAATTACACTCTTTAATTTAAAGTTTCTTAATTTCATTTATTGTGCTTGAAACAATTTCAGAGCTCAAAGTATATGTATCATATCAGCCAAAGTAGACTGTGACAGCAAATTAAAGCCGATGGATATCAAATTTGGACCGTTCAGATTTCCTTTAATTCATATGCCCGAAAGTCAACTAATCAATAGGCTGAGAATCGAAAACAGGCGTTTAGTTGACTTACTCGAATGCACGTCTACTGTTCAAAAGTCTCCTCTCTCTCTATCCATGCCTAGCTAGGGCTAATCAAGAGAAAACTAACGCCTCTTCATCTCTCTCCTGATTTCCCTGCTGAAAAACAGAGAGATCAGAAAGATGAGGCAGCTTAACCATGATCCATGCATTACGTACCCATTCTATCATAACTTATTAAACAATTATTTCATCTAAAAATTTAAATTATTAGATAAAATCTTAAAATATAATTTATATTATTTTTTAACACACCCTCAAATAAAACCTTTTGAGTTCGAAACTTTCACAGACCGACACTACCATATGTTTGGTTTTTATCAAATACAATGAGGACGGTGAGATCAGATCGACACTACCATATGTTTGGTTTTTCATCAAATACAATGAGGACGGTGAGATTTGAACTCGTAACCGCTGGATCAATAAGGCTCTAATACCATGTTAATGAACCATCTAACCAATATTGTTAATTACATTTCATTTTGGCCGAAACGGCCGAAATATTTTGTATCAGTTAAAAAAACGAGATAAAACAGCGTAGTTTTCACCTCGCTTAAAATTTCGGTCAGCTCCAGAAACTCCACCTAAATTTCAGTCGGAACGTTCCGACTTCGTTCTGCTCGTTCCATTTCAGCCGAATAGTTTTTTTTTTTAATAATGAATAATTTTACAATATCAATCATATTTCTTAATCGACCGTTAGATTGAGATGAACTTTTACAAGGAATCTTTTAACATATTTATATATATTATGTTTAAATTTTAGAGCAATCATAGAATATAATGACCTTGCGAGATTGATGATGACATTCTCGTAATATTATATATGTTCATAATTTTGTTCATAAAAATCATTTTTTGTTTTTTTACATTAAAATTGTACAATTTTAAATAATTTTATTTTTAGATTTGAACTATTTTTTTTGAATATATATATATAAATGGCGCATCAAAATACTTCGAAACCGAAACATTTCATTCCAATTGAAAAAATAAAGCATTAACCGAAACAGAATTGACAACCTTGTATTTAACCTAAAAACTTAAACTGTTAAGTAAGAACTTAAAATATAATTTATATTATCTTCCATCAAACTTTTCTTAACTGCAATCTCCAACCCTATGGATGGATGTACACTTGGAAGCCATGGAAATTCACTCGATCACCACATCTCATGCACCCACATGCCATCTTTAAGAACCCATCCTTCCCATCCCATCCCATCCCATCCCATCCACCATTTAACCCTGGTGGTTCATTCAGCTGTGGTGGTTGTGGCCGCCATGGAAATGGATTTAGCTACCATTACACCACCAATGAATGAGAATGCTAAAAAATATGAATATTAAAAGATATCTGGTTACCTATATATATGATCATAGTTTTCAAATTACACGTGATATTTCATTCTCATTCTGATATCTTGTTATTAGAAAAAAAAAAAGATTAAGTTAGAGAAAATTAAAAGACTCTAAAAAAATATGTTAATCTAGAAAATAATCTATACAATCTTAAAAAAAAAAAAAAGAATTTCAGATATTGGCAGCACTATAGGGTGGTCAAATGTTGGCGCAATGCGTCATCAATCGTGGTGCTGACGGGGACAGTATTGGCAGCAATAATAATTGTGCTCCTAATTATTGCAATCCTTCTTGAATTATTTCTATCTGTGGTGCCGACAATAATCTATTTCACAATATATATGACCGACGACTTAACGTGACAGAACTAATAATCCGAAAAATTATTTATTTTTATTTTATGTATAAAATAATGAATATTAAATTAATGTTAGAAGGGTGATTATTGTTGATCTTGTAAGTAATTGAAGAAATTGAAGATGAAGAGGAAGGTGTTTTAGACTGAAAGAGAGAGACGAGAGAGAGAGGAGAAGAACAAAGAACTTTACTGAATATACTCAACAGTATATTGTTATGCTTTTATTTCACATGTCTATTGTGTGTAGCACAGTGACCATTTATACTACTATTACATATTTCTTTATATTCTATATATTGTAACTGAAATCTATTCTACTGTATTCTAGAGTGTTTACAATAATTCTAGAATGTACATGTATTCTTCTATAGTCTAACATCCCCCCTCAATCTCATGGTCGGATGAGCTGAGCATGAGATTGGAGCAGTGACTTTGAAATAATGGTGCACTAAGTCCTTTTGTCAAAATGTCTGCAAATTGTTACTGTGGAGGAGACAAATTGTACACATAACCGATTGTTAGCAATCCTTTCGCGAACAAAGTGCACATCAATCTCTATATGCTTGGTCCTCACGGTGCTTTGAGCTGGATTAAGAGACAAAGCAATGGCAGTACATATTATCACGAGAAAATAATAGGTGAAATGGAAACTGGAACACACATGAATGTCAATAATTGTTTAAGCCAGTCGATTTCAGCTGCTGTGGAAGCCAATGCCCTGTATTCAGCTTCAGTCTGCATTACAGCTCTATCATGCAATTTCCACACTACAATATCATCACAGTTGACAATAGAAGAGGAGGAGTGAGGAACGTGTGTACCATTTTCATCAGTTATGGCAGAGGGAGGGCACGGGTGTGAGCCATCAACGAAGCCAAAGATGCCGTTGCTCTCCAGTAGCAATTGGATTTGAAAATGCCAGTTCAGGTAATTAGAATCATCTAATTTAACATTGACAGAGGTGGAGATAGTTGAGATAAGATTTGTGATAGGTGATTGAAGAATTTGGAGTTGGGCTGCAGTTACCATGGTGAGAAATAATTTTGAAGAATCGAGAGGATAAATGAAGTAAGAGACAGTGAGTGAGATGATTCAATCACTCTTTCTGGTGAATCGATGACTTAATCGATTTACCCAAAGAAAATAGCTTTAGCTGTAGCTGTCGAAAGAAATTTTATGGGTGAGAAAGAAATTGTTGAAGAAGATAAAGATTGCGGAAGTATAAGGTTGGATCACTTAATTGATCTGCGTGAGCATTGTTTCACGCTCTGATACCATGTTGATCTTGTAAGTAATTGAAGAAATTGAAGATGAAGAGGAAGGTGTTTTAGACTGAAAGAGAGAGACGAGAGAGAGAGGAGAAGAACAAAGAACTTTACTGAATATACTCAACAGTATATTGTTATGCTTTTATTTCACATGTCTATTGTGTGTAGCACAGTGACCATTTATACTACTATTACATATTTCTTTATATTCTATATATTGTAACTGAAATCTATTCTACTGTATTCTAGAGTGTTTACAATAATTCTAGAATGTACATGTATTCTTCTATAGTCTAACAATTATTGCTTCAAAACCGGCCCCATTGTCAATCATATTTTTCTTAACGATTAGACATCCCAGTAGAATTACGTTCTATATAATATACTAGCTATATTGCCCGCGCGTTGCCGCGGGCATTTTTGTGTATATAATTTAACATAATTAAATCAACAATGATAAATTTATATGATATAACCAAATAAAAGTTATACATCAGGAGATAAAATGTAAAAAAAATTCAGTACAGTTTATTGCGTAAGCATAGATTACATTTTTTAGAATGTCGATATTACGTTATAAAAGATCACAAAAAAGCGCGAACTAACATTTTCAAAACCAAAGCAAAAATATTTTAATAAGAGAAAAAAATTAATCACAAAATTATTATTGTGCAAATAATTAAATTATTATTATTATTATTATTATTATTATTATTATTATTATTATGTTAGTAATGAAAGGAAAAAAATACATGAAAGAAAAAAAATATCCTAGAAACTTTAACAAAAGATAAGAGAAAAAATAAGAAAAAATAAAAATTATCATTGCTATTATTGTACAAACAATAAAAATTATCAAATTATCCGAAGGGAAAAAAAATATTAACAAAAGAGTAAGCAAGAAAAACAATTAAATTATTATTATCATTATTATTATCATTATTATTATTATTATTATTATTATTGTGTTAAATACATTTATATATACATGGACAAAAGTTACACTGAGAACAAAAACTAAAAGCATAGATGTATAAATACCAATAAAAAATAAACATTAAAAAAAGAACACATGAATTAATATCAAATAGAAAATTAAAAGAATAAGGACAAAAATAAAAAATGACATATATAAATTAATTCCAATTGAAGGATAAAATTGAAAAAAAATGATTGGAGGACCAAAAATTAAATAATGATCAATGCTGCCATTCTATCAAAAAATTAGAAGAAGAGGGACTGAAATCAAACTTTGTATATATTACCAATTGTAATTGGAGGACCAAATTAAAGAAAGCAAAACTTCGGTACCGGAAAAATTGAAGAAACCAAAAAGGACCTAAAATCAAAAGTATAGGGACCGAATAGAAATTGCTTTATATAATTCGTTTTAATTGAAGGGCACAATTGAAAACAATCAAACTTTAAATTCACGAAATCAGGCAGACAAATCGAAATCAAAACCTCAGGGACCGAAATTAACTTACCACACACATGAGGGACCGGACCTGATATTGGCCCCTCAGGAGAGAGAAAAGCGACATCCGCCACAAAACCGGCCACCGACGCTTAACCGGACATATAGGACTAACACGCGCAGCGACTGGAGATAGAGGACCAGGCGGCGCACCGTATTCACCGGCGGATCGAAATTTTTAACCACCTCATGACGCCGCACGCGCCACTTCCATGGCGCGTTGGCGTTGAGCGCCGCTGGCGCGGCCAAACGACGCGCCAGCTGCCCCCTGCGCAATGACCCAAACAGCCCTGGCGCCATGGGTATTTACAAAAATACCGATAGGGAAAGGACGCCGAAGCCCCTGTTCACTGTGCGCAATTTTGTAGTTATCGGGGGCTGATTTCGTCAGCGCATTGTGCACAAAAATTTGGAAAAACCGAGGGCGCCCCTGTGTCCTGTGCATGTGTTTGTCGTTTTCGGAGGGTAGAATTGTTAATATACTGTATACATTGCAGCTGAGAAAAAAAAAAGTAAGAATCCGAAAACACCCCCAACAAAAAATGCACACACGCCGGCTGATGAAGGGCAAAAACGCACGCACACTGTCGCAATCCACAGTGTTTACTGAGAGGGTGAACAGTACAAAACCCCACGCCCTTTATTTGTTTTTTAATACAAGCTACTAGCCGTTTTTTTGTTAAAAAATATTAATTATTTGAAAATTTTCTATTATAATATAAATTTAAAAAAGTAATAAATTAATGTAGAATTTTTGTTAGATGCAAGTTTTCTATAAAATATATGAATTTTAAATCGATATAAATTTATCTGTTTAGTAAGTTTCAACAAAATCACTAGCATAAAATTATCATTATAATTAAAAAAGCAAGAAAATTTGGATACTTGAATTATTGAATTTACTATATTATGATTAATTCATTTTATAATGCAATTTAAATTAAACACGACAAACAAAATATAAATTTTGAAAACACATGCAATAATCAAATAACAGAATTAAATAGTTAATTTTTTTTTATCTACAGAAAGAAAAAAACATCATTGAAAATTCATTCCTACGTTAATATCATTATCATGACTATAACAATTAAAATTATTATTAATATTATTTCCCAAACAATTAAAATCATTAAATTGCCCCAAAAAATAAATAAAAAAAAACAAAACATTTTTACAAAAAACAATTACTAAAATATTATTATTATTGTGCAAACAATGAAATCATAAAATCATTGGATGTGAAGAGCAAATAAAAATAATAGAAAACACAAAAAAAAGAACAAAGGAAAAAACAGAGAAATATTAATTTTAAAATGATCACCAACATAAATTAAAATTTCAGGATTAAACCGAATAAAAAGAAACCCTAATAAAAAATAAAACGATAAAAATTAAAAACAAAAACTAAAAGCATAGATACATAAATATAGGTAAAAAATAAACATTGTCCAAGAAGGTCCGAAAAAACAAAAGGAATTAATATCAAATAAAAAATTTCAAAGAATAAGGGCAAAAATAAAAAAAAAAAAATAAAATTAATTCCAATCAGAGAAAAAAATTGAAACAAATAAAAACATTGGGACAAAAAGAAATAAAAGCATTTTAAAAAAAATTGCAATGAAAAATTAAAAAAATACTGACAAAAAAAAATAGTATCATATATGGCCAATTTCAATTGGAGGACGAAATATAACCTGCAAACCAAAAAAATTAAAGAAACAAAAAAATCAAAAGAATAAGGACTTAAATGAAAACTAACATATATAATCAGTTTCAAATTTAAAAGTATAATTGAACAAAATCAAAATTTTCATTGAAGAAATAAGGAATAACACCGAAATCAAAAGAATAGGGACTAAACAAAAACAATGAAAAACATGAAGGACTTACCTGTAATTTACCACAAAAGGAGAGAGAAAAGGGAGAAAAGCCAAAAACAATTCATCGACGATGCACCGACCAACGAAAACTGACATGTGCCGCCCCATGAGGTAGAGGACATGGCGGCGCACCAGGTGACACGACAGAATAGCAGTTTACATCGCCCAAATATGCCGAATGCGTCGTCTTATTAGCGCGTGCACGTGAACACTGCTGGCGTGTTAGTACGACGCACCTGCAGTGTTTAAGAAATTGAAATAATAAAAAATTGCTAAATTACATAAACACCCCTGCCCCGATGATAGTCACAAAAAAACTTGGAGTGAAAGTACCATATTACCCTCGACTCTAGGTTTCTTTTTTTGTCCTTTTTAGAGGTTATTTGCATAGTTTTACTGTGCACAAATATGTAAAAAACCGAAAACACCCCCTACTATTCCGCGTTCGTTTTTCAACACCCAATGATAAAATAGGAGTTTTACTGTGCAAAGAAATTAGAAATACCATACATGTCTCCTGAAATATTTTAGTTAATATATATATAAAAAAATTGAAAAGTGGAGTTGACCGCATAAATAAATATCTTCTAAATTTAAACATTTAATATATTTTGTTTCATGTGCTGATGACAAAAATATATATTTTTTAAATATTATTTTGATGTATTTTAGATTATTATTTTTATAAGAATATTTATAGGATTAAATTAACAATGTTAGAATGTGTTTTTCTTAAAAAAAAACTAGAATATAGAGAAAACTGTGATGTAATAATAATAATAATAATAATAATAATAATAATAATAATAATAATAATAATAATAGTATACCTACTTCATATAGAGAGGGTATATTATATTTTTTAATACAAAGTTTATATAGTAAATATGCGTTATTCAGTTTCTGTTACCTGTTCAATTAATCCATTATATGAATTTCGAGCTTCCAAGTAAGGATATCTTTTTCCTTTTCCTTTTTCTTTTTACACAAGGTAATATTCACTCCATAATAATTATATAATGTTATATTCATCATATTCTGGATAACCATATATATATATATATATATATATATATATATATATATATTGATTTTATAATTATTATTTATTACCAACAAAAAATAAACGATAAAAAGAATATAAATATTACCTAAATAGCTAAAACAACTCGGAAATGCACTGTTCATGCACACTCATGTGCACTGTGGACTGGATATTTATCTCCCTTGCTTCGCGCGAGTTTGTGGTCTTTTTTTTTTTTTTACACAGGGATTTTTTTTGTATTTTTTATGGTGGAAAATGACAGATGAGTAGATGTGGCGGTTTCTAACCTCTCGGGCACCAAAATGTGATTTCGTTTTTTATTTATTTTTTTTCCTTTGTAGCATGTTTTATGCTCCTTCGTGATTAGTGCACAGATATAGTAGATTCTTCTATAACAAAATTTGTTTTCAACCCTGTTCCTTCGTGATTAGTGCATTTAATTATCGGTACTCTTCATTTTATTGATCTGACCACCTTCTTTCCAGAGAATATAATATTTTTTTTGTTAATTTTTTTTTAACAAATCTTATATGTTTTTTTTTCGTTTTTTTTTAAAAAGGGTTTCTTTGTTATTTTTTTTTAATAATTTAAGTGTTCGGGCTAACTTACGAGTACCACAACTAATCTCCGGATCCACTTTTTTATTTTATATGTTTTTTTTTCTATTTTGTTTTGCCACTTATACATTTTTTTTCTTAACTGAGGTGTCCAGGTCAGCTTACACGCACCATGATTGTTTCTTCCCAAATATTTTTTTTTCATGGCCATCTAATCGCGCCGCGAATAATCCCTGGGCTCATTTTTTTCGTAATATTTTTTCTATTTGTTTTTCCTATTTATACATTTTTTTTTATAATCAAGCTGTCCGGATCAGCTTACACGCACCACCACTATTATTATTTTAATACCTAAAGAGCTAAAAGAGCTCGGACTTCCACTGTACACACACTCATATTTCACTGTGGACTCGCAATTTCCACCGGTGCGCCGTGCGAGTTCGTCTATTTTTTTTTAGCGGCTGTGAACAGTGTTATACCGTCTTTAACCCCGCTAATAGGACAAAAAATGGTTCCGGGGTGAGGGTCACCGAAGTCATTTCACACGTACGGACCGGTCCGGTTTGGTCCGGTCCGCCGCAACTTTTTACTGTTTATTTATTTTTTTAATATTTTTTAAAAATAACTAACTATGGATATAGTTCCTAATAAGACAAAATTGATGAGTTAAAGCACAGGGGTAGACCGGTAATTGACCAATATTTTTTATTATTTATTTCTTTATACTGTCGACGCATTTTTATCACGCGACCGACATTATTACGCCTCATGCCCTCTTTAGAAGGCGCGTGAGCCGTCATATGGTGGCCGGAATTAAGCAACCGCCGTCTATTTCGATGCGCCTCCACCTGGTCTTTCTCTCGGTGCAGGGCGGTTTCTATCACGGTGGCTATGGACGCGGCGATGGCCAAGTTGAGCCGATTCACCCATTTCTCTCTCTCCTGGACGTAAAAGTGCAGGAGAGTCCCCCTATTGTTTGTCTTCTACACTTCTGTACCTGCAGTTCTAATTTCATATATTGTATTGATTTCTGCTATATAAGGTTTTTATTTAGTTCGATTGGGTCTTTCAATTGAAATTAATTGAATGCTAATGTTTCACTTCGGTCCTCCTTTTTTTAATTTCCGGATTGAGTTTAGAAAGATGAATTTATTCGGTACTGAAGTTTCAATTGTTTTAATTTTATCCTTTGATTGAAATTGATAATATAATTGATTTTCATTTCGGCCCTTATACTTTTAATTTTTTATTTCAATCCCCTGATATTTAATTTTAATTTCAGCCCTTATACTTTTAATTTCTAATTTTAATCCTTTTATTTCTTAATATCAATTATTATTAATTCATATTATTATTATTATTATTATTATTATTATTATTATTATTATTATTATTATTATTATTTTTTTTCCTACTTACTCTTTTATTAATGTTTTTTAGAGTTTTTTTCTTAGGGATAATTTGATAATTTTTATTGTTTTGACTGTAATAATAATGATAATTTTTATTTTTATTTGATTTTTTGGTTTGAACTTTTGTTCAAGTTTTTAGCATTTTTTTAGCCTTTCATTTTTTTTATTATTAATACGCTAATAATAATAATAATAATAATAATAATAATATAATTATTTTTCTTCCTTACTCTTATGTTAATGTTTTTTAGGTTTTCTTTCTCGGGATAATTTGATAATTTCTATTACTTTGACAGTAATAACAATGATAATTTTTATTTTTATTTGATATTTTTTACAATGTTTTGTTAAAGTTTATAATATTTGTTTAGTCTTTCATTTATTTTTGTTTCTTTCATAATAATAATAATAATAATAAGAATAGGAATAGTAGTAGTAATAATAATAGTAATAGTAATAGTAATAGTGATAGTAATAGTAATAATAGTAATAATAGTAATTATAATAATTTAATTGTTTCTCTTGCTTATTTTTTTGTTAATGTTTTTGAGTTTTTTTTAAGGGTAATTTCATAATTTTAATTGTTTTTAATAATAAGAGCAATAATAATTTTAGATTTTAAAACTTTAATTTTGCTATTTTCATAATAGGGTGTGTTGAGCTATTTTATTATATAAAAATTCACATATATAAATAATATATTTTAATTTTCATCCAACAAATGCTATCAAAATTGTTTGCCCAGCCTGCAACGTAGAACATATATTTTTTAAAATTTTAAAATTAAATAATTTTTTTCAACAAATAATTTTGTTTTGGTTTTATCATCTATTATATTTTAAAATCAATTTTGTTTTTTGCCCTTAATGCTATTATATAGGTTTTGATTTGAGTCAATTTCGTTCTTCAATTCAAATTGATTATATATTAGACTTTCAATTCGGTCCTCATTCTTTTAATTTATCGGATTGGGCTGGAATTTTTAATATTTTTGGTATCAAAGTTTTGATGGATTTCAATTTCATCCTTCCATCCAAATTTATTATAAATCCTTGATATTTTGCGGTCCCAAAGTTTGATTTCTTTCAATTTTATCCTTCTATGCAAGTTAATTATGGATTTTAGTTTCATTTCGATCCCATTTCTTTTAATTTCAGGTTATGTTTTCAATTATTTAATTTGAATGTTTGGATTTCCTTCAATTTTGTTCTTAAAATTACATGTATTATTTAAAGTATGTCAAATTCATTATATATTTGTATATTTATGTCAAATTAAAGTATGTAAAACTAATTATATGTTTTAATATTTATTGAATATTATCGCCTAAGAATGTATATAGAAAGAAAAAAATTATCTAGGATTTTTTCAAAAAATAAATTTCATATCAGTATTCTTAAATACATTTAATATAATAATACAAGGAATAAATCTTATAAAAAATAAATTGTCTTCGAATTTTAATTTTGTGCTTTGTTTTTTAAAGTTTATTTCTTAAAAAATATTTATAATATTTTGGTTTCAAATATTTCATGTCTGATGTTACTAGGCAAAAAATGACAAATTTACCTAGATTATCTACAATTAAAAAATATTCGAGTCACTTCCCGTTTCGATTAAACTGTTTTTTTAAGATAACAGATAAGTAATTATAGCACGCAAAAAATTTAGGCTTATTTCTAAAAACAAATTAAAATATTTTTATTTATAATGTGTCAGATATAATATTACAAGAGAAAAAAGGCAACTCATAAAATTTTTTTTTGACAAATTTACCTTGATTATCTACAATTAAAAAATATACGACCCACTTCCCATTTCGATTACATTATAAAGTATGTGAGACTAATTATATATTTTCATATTTATTGAATATTATCGCCTAAAAAATATATAGAGAGAAAAAAAATGATCTACAATTTCTTGCAAAAAAAAATTAATATCGGTATTCTTAAATACATTTAATATAATAATATAATTAATAAATCATATAAATATAACTTTGGCTTTGAATTTAAATTTGTATTTTATACTCTTTTTTTTGTTCTTTTAATAAACAATAACCTTTTTTCACATTTTTTTTATTTTTTTATAACAGTCGTGTCCAATTTGTTTTTTTTTAACCAAGTTTCTTTTTTTTGTGTTTTTTTTAACCAGAGTATCCGTGACAATAAATTTCTAACAAATCATTTTGACCTTCTTAGCAAATTTTCTAACAAATTTTATCAAAAGTTTTTTAGCAATAGCAATATTCAATCACTCTTTGGTTAAAAAAAACCATTTTTTTACAGATTTTATCAATTATAATTTTACTAATTAAATATTAAAATAACATAATA
>CM055341.1:3361876-3470986 GCA_029228605.1 Salix koriyanagi | reverse complement strand
TATTTATAAAATCAATCAATTTTTTATATAGATAAAAAAAGCCTAGCGTAGCGGGCAAATTCGCTCGTGATATATATATACTAGTTAATTGCCCGCGCGTTGCCACGGGTATTTTTTTGTATATAATTTAACACAATTAAATTTACAACAATTAATTTATATGATATAAAGTAAATAAAAATTATAGATTAAAAGATAAAATATTTAAAATTTTGAGCTGAGTTTAAGCATAGATTACATCTTTTAGCATATAGGCATTACGTTATAAACGATCACAAAAGAGCGCACACTAATATTAGAAAAAAGAGCAAAATATTTGAATAAGAAAAAAAAACTTACTGAAAATGATTATTGTGCAAATAATAAAATTATGAAAATCAATTAATAGAAAGAGCAAATAAAAAAAACAACAGGGAAAAGGAAGCAATATTCATTTAAAATATTATAACAATAGCAACATCGGAGTCTTAAAATTAAAAATTAGTATTGTCCCCTAGAATAAAAACAAAAAAAATTATTAAATTATACCGAGGGAAAAAAATAAAAAGCATGAACAAAACAGCAAGCAAGAAAAACTAATTAAAAACTTATTATTATTATGAAAGAATAAATAATCACTATTATTATAATACATAAGCACTATTCTTATAATATTAATAATAATCACTATTATTATTATTCTTATTATAATTATTATTATTAATATGTTAATAATGAAAGAAACAAAAAAAAATGAAAGATTAAAAATATTCTAGAAATTTTAACAAACGATAAAAAAAAATTACCATGGCTATTACTGGCAAAAAACAAAAAACTTATCAAATTATCGGGAGGGAAAAAAAATAACAAAAGAGTAAGAATGAAAAATAATTAAATTATTATTATTATTATTATTATTATTATTATTAGTGTGTTAAATACACTTATATATACATGGACAAAAGTAGGGATTAAAAAAAAAAAAGTGTAAGGGCTGAAATGAAAATCAAATATCAAGGGCTTAAATTAAAAAATTCAAAGTTCAAGGGCTGAAATGCAACTTACATTTATTGTCAATTGAAATCGGAGGGACGCAAATTGAAAAAATCGGAACTTTTGTACCGAATTGATTGAGTTATATACAGCCCAACCCGAAAATTGAAAGTAGAAGGACCGAAGTGAAACTTTGCCATTCCGGAGAGAGAGAAATGTGGCCGGCGGCTTTAACCGGCCTCCCGCCTCGTCCACGGACATTTGGTGGTTACACGCACCACCGCGGGAGGAAGACCACGCGGTGGCGCATCGTTCAGGCATCCGGGAGACAGTTTCCGGCCACCGGAGGCGTCCGCACGCGCCGCCTAAACAGGGCGTGAGGCGTACAACCAACTGGCGCGTGCGTCTCACGCCCTAACAGACCCAATTTAAAAATTCGAAAAATAGGGCCAATTACCATTCCACCCCTGCACCCAATTCAGTGTTTTTGTCTTATTAGGGGCTAAAACCGTATTTAGCCATTTCAGAAAATATTAAAAAAATAAAAAGTTGCGGCGGACCGGGCCGGCCGCGCGCAATTACGCCGGTGCCCCTCAGCCCGATGCCGTATTTTGTCTTATTACCGGGGACGAAATCGTCAATACACTGTTCATAACTGATTATTTAAAAAAAAAGGAAATTAAAAGGAAAAACCGAAAATTAGCCCCGGTCAAAACCCTCCTCTTGCCGCGCGGACGAAGGCCAATTTCAGGCGTGCACTGTCGCAATCCACAGTGGATTGTGAGGGGGTGCACAGTGCAAAATCCCACACCCTTTATTTGTTTTTTAATATATATATATATATATATATATATATATATATATATATATATATATTTCTGCTTCAAGGAGAACCACAGAAGAAATATCGGTGTTAAAGAAAGATCTACCACCAGTTTCTTTTAATGTTTCCTTCTTCTTCGGGCCTTTCCAGAAGGAAAGGATGAGTGGATGCTACTGCTACGAAAGCAAACTTTCCTCAGACCAGCACACCTGGATCCAAGTTCAAGCACATTCAACAAGTGGGTGTAAGAAGCCGCCACCAGATAATATAAATAAGATAATTTGACATCCTATCTTTATATAATTTTTGTCAAAGTTTTTATTACTTTTAATTTTATACTTCAAATCAAGTTGATAATTTTTTGTTTTTCAATAAGAATAACAATGATTTCAATTGCCTTCCTATTTTTTCGATTGTATATTTTTTCTTGGTTTCTTTGTCAAAAATTTTTTAATATCCTTTAATTCAAGCTCAATGTTTTTTTTCAATAATAATAATAATAATAATAGTATGATATTAATAGTTTTGATAATAATATTGATGATAGAGAAATCTCGATATAATAATAGTGATAATAATAATGATAATTCTTTTGTATAACTGAATTTTTTTATTTAATATTTAATATATTTAAAATTGGACTTAATAATTTTTCTAAATCAAATGTTTCAGGTTTAATAACCCGGCTCACGAGTTTAAAAAATTAATATTTTCTTTAATTTTTTTTTAATATTTTATCGAGTTATTTCATTCATATTATTCAGAATGAACTTTAGTTTCAAGTTTAGTTCCAATGAGTGTAGCTACATTATATTGCTTTTTAATCTCATTTAAATATCTAACTATTAAATCATTTAAATATTATATTTTTAAAAAAGCAGGCAGAAGGACTAGTGTGTGAACCCAAATTAAAGAGCAAGTGATTAGGGTGAAGGTGCGACCAAGAAAACAACGACAGGCACAGAATTTAGCCATATTTTCTAGGGTGATGATGTCAAATAAATGCTGGCTGCTGACTTTGAAAGACAGGATAAAAAAAGAAATCATATGGGCTTAATTAAATACATAAATTATGATTAATGTTGTTTTTTATTTTAAAAATATATTAAAATAATTTTAAAAAAATAAAAAAATAAAAAATATTTTTTTTTGAAAAATAATTTTGGATTATAAATGATCCAATTGCATCGCTTTTCAGGATCTGCATGTGGACTTGCAGGCATCTTCTTCCTCCATTAAATCTTAAAACAAAATCCACTTGCAAAATAATGATTGCAAGCCTATCCACAGCAGAAACAATATCCAATTTCTGATTTTGTGTTTCTTTTTCTAGATTCTCCCACCACTCTCCTCAAATTCATGGAATATTTTATATTTTTTTAACCAAAAACATATTGTTTATGTTTTATAATATAAATCTAATATAAAGGTAAAGAAGAGAAGGAAGATCAATGGTTAAGAAAAAGCAGAAGCATAAATTATATATATTTTTATACAATAATATTTTTAAAAAAAAACTTATTTGTTATTTCAATAAATTAAAATAAAAAAAGCAAGTTTAAAATAAAAAAGATAATGAAAAAAGCACAAAACAGACATGATTTTAATATAAAATCTACTGCTAGGGTATCATATCTTTATAATGTACCCTTTCCGACAGCCGTCAATGTCTACCCTTTTGTCTCTCTCTCTTTATTTTGGGACAGAGGTGGATGTTTTTATTTAACAGATATTTTTCTTGATTTTTTTGTGACCATGTAGTTATTAAGTGGGACAATGTATGTGGTGTCACACAGCCCTAACATCTATCATGTCTGTCGGACCAATGGATCGTCGTTCTAGATTTTTTTACATGATATTTTTAGATGAATATTTACTGAGATTATTATGGCTTTGTGTTTTTGAATTTTTTTAAATTAAATATTTTTGGTGTTTTTGAATCATTTTCATGTGTTGATATCAAAAATAATTTTTAAAAAAATAAAAAAATATCATTATAATATATTTTCTAAATAAAAAATATTTTAAAAAACAATATTAACCACATTGTATATGTAACTAGTTGTTGTGCATATAATACACGCATAATCTATAGATCACGTATTTACTTATAGGTTTATTATTATTTTTATGCTAGAATAAAAATTATTTTTTTCAAATATACTAGTTTTGGAAAAATAAGTTTTCTCTACAATAACTTAGAAATTTTTAAAAGTCTTTCCTGCAGCAGATGACAAGTCACTATCAAGGTTGTCATTACTATTCCGGTTTTTCTATTAGTACAGAATGTTTCAGTTTCAGAATATTTTGGCATGCCGTTTCAGTGATTGTATTATTCATATATATATATATATGAAAAAAAATTAAAATATTAATTTAACAAGCATAATAAAAATTCAAGAAAAATTAACTTTAAATTATATAATATAAACACAAAGTCAAACAAATATAATCTCAAAATTAGAAACACAATCACAAGTTAATCAAAATAAGAAGGATTTTAAGGTAGGAACGACACATCTAGAACGGTACCGAGACTTTCCGACCGGAATTTGGCCACCGGAATTAAAACCGAGACGAAAACAACACTGTTTTTTCTCGATTTTTTAATGACACGAAACATTCCGGCCGAAACAAAACGGTATTATCAATCCTGGTCACAACAAAAAATTTCCTTAAAAGAAAAAAAACATCTCAAAGAAATAATTGGATAAGGAGTGGCTTCTCCTTCCTCCTCCCAAGTTCCAATAGATAAACAGAATCTTAAAATAACAGCAACAAGAACAACAATAATAAACTATAATTTCAGGATTAATTAGCAGCCCCACATTTTTACTACCTTTATCTTCCAAGACCCCTCACACCCAAAAAAATAAAAAATAAAAAATAAAATCTAACAGCACGCGTTGTTGAATTGAATTTGAGCCACAAGTGCTCCCATGCCCCTTCTCGAATTTTCCACGAAAATTATTTTTTATTAACTGATGTGGCACCGGTTCCTTTTGCTTTCCTTCCCTGTTTTCATCATTTAATTTCTCTGTTGCCTTCTCTCCTCTTACATTTTCACACAGCTTTTCTGATAATCAGATTCCAAGGAAACGAATTCCTCGGAATCTGTTTCCTTCCTGTTTTTCTTTTACTATCTTGTTTCCTGTTACTGCCAAAGACAGAACTGAACTGAGAGTGTTCAGTTTCTGAGATTGGAATCGGATTTTTTTTATTTTCCTGTTCTGGTAAGTTTGTTTTTGATCTGATTCTTTCTTTGACTAAAATAAAATTATTATGTACTGTACTGTAGCAGCAAAAAATATCTGGCGGTGGTAGATATTTGGAATTAGTAAGCTAAAAGAAAATTAAAATCTAGTGGGTTTTTACATTTTTTTTTCTTAGTTGTTGTTGTTGTTGTTGTTGATGATGATGCTAATCAGTGACATTGATGTTCAGGGGATCTTTATTTTTTACTGATCCAAGAAAGAAAACCCGTTTCAATGGCTGCTGCTGCTAAGGTACTTACTTTCTTCTTTCTTTTATGCATGTTTACTTGAATTTAAGAGGTTAAGTTTTTTTGTGTTTAATTATGGATATTTTTTGTGTTTTTTTAAATGCCCTTTTATGTTCATTAACTCTGTTATTTTAAGCTTGAAATGGGTTATCTTACGATGCTGTAAATGGCTGATGAATAATTACACCTTTCCCTTTTCTTTTTTTTTATTGCTGATTAGTGTATGATTCCAACAGAAGCTTTGTGTTAAGTCATGCTTTTGCATTGAGTTTAGAAGATGTAGTATAAGATTTTGATTAGTTAGAAAAAAAGAAGAAGAAAACAATTGTAGGAGTGCAGTTTTGGTAGCACTGAAGTGGAGTCCTATGAGAGAATTATGGATACAATTGATGTATAGCGTCTGTAAGTTGATTGGCAATGGTTACAGTGATTCAGCCATTCAGGTTCTGGGTGTGTGGAAGTAGTAACTGAGAGCAGCGCATCATTTTTTTTTAACACAAGGCAGCATTTTTTTAATACCATTTTGGATAAAGGGTTGGGGAAATGGTGTCGTCCATTTTGTATTCACTCTCTGTGTTTTCTATTTCCTTCCAGTGGGAATTTATGAATAATTTCTTGCTAGCGTAAAGAGAACTATTTGGCTAATTCTTTTGATTGGATACAGGAGCAAATTGAAGGCACAATGTCAAACTCCTTTGGTAAAGCAAGTGATTGCTGTACCAATGGCAGTGAACAATCTGAAGCTGTTCTCCAGATGAATGAGCTTCACTCATTCAGGAGTGACAATATTCCCAAGGTTCCATTCTTTCCTATTGTGGGACAATCATGCTCATCTTTCTGATGTGATTATTCAATGACTGCCTTTTCCATTTTCCTTTGTTCATGGTTTTGGAATTTCCTCTCTATATCAATAGGTGAGGAAGCCTTACACTATTACGAAACAAAGGGAAAAATGGACAGAAGAAGAGCACCAGAGGTTCCTGGAAGCTTTAAAGCTGTATGGTCGTGGCTGGCGTAAAATACAAGGTAAGTGTAATATAAGCTCATCATTGTGATTTGAAATGTTTCATATATGTTGCGATACGATGAAGTTTCTCTTATCGTCATGCAGAGCATGTGGGCACCAAAACTGCTGTTCAAATTCGAAGCCATGCTCAAAAATATTTCTCTAAGGTATGGTTCTTGTGATCAAGTTACCAACTTTTCTACTATTATTATCCTTTATGACAGCATGGAGTGCAAGCAATCTTCAGCGGGCTTATTTGATTTGAATGGCTTTCATATTAACATCATTTCTCTTCCTTATGTCAGGTGGTTTGGGAATCAAGTGGCAGCAACGAGAGCTCCCTCAAACCAATTGAGATACCCCCTCCTCGACCAAAGAGGAAACCTACACATCCTTATCCTCGTAAATCTGTTAACATCCGCAAAGGAACACCAACATCTAGTCCATTGGATAGATCTCCATCCCCTAATTCATCAGCATCAGAAAAAGAAAACCCATCTCCCACATCTGTTTTATCTGCATTGACTTCAGACACATTGGGAACCGTACTTTCAGAGAAGCATAATGCATGTTCTTCTCCTACTTCATGTACCACTGACATGCGTTCTGTTAGTTTATCACCCAGTGCAAAAGAAACTGAGCATGTAACATCAAATTCATCCAGAGAAGAGGAAAAAGAAACCTTTTCATTTACCCAGATGTCTTGTTCACCCTTGGAGAAATTTTTGTCCAAGGTAAGATGAATATCCTGTCAAATTCACCTTAGTATTCAATTGTTTCCTATATTAAGCCCATATCTTTTGAGGTTTCTAACTCTATTCTCATTATTGTACTTTCATGTCCAGAAATTTGAGTTGGGTTCAGAGGACACTGTATGTGCTGAAGGTGATGCCACCAAAGTAGCATCTTCCACCAGTATAAAGCTTTTTGGAATGACGGTCATGGTAGCAGATTCACTTAAAAAGTATCCTCCAGGCGCAGAACTTGTTCCGTCCATGACATCCAATGAGAATCGAGACAATGCTGATACTGACAAAGAGAAGCCTGCTCAGACACTGCCACTGAAACAATCAGACACAGAATTATCACTCGGAATGGAAAATAGTGATCAGAATCAGTTGCCATCTCCAGCTTCAGTTTTTGAACGCACAGAATTACAGAGAGGGACTGCCAACTATTTTGCAACTAACCCTTCCATACCATGGTGGCTTTTTGGCAATGATGTGTCATCCCTACCCCCACCTTCATATGACCATACCTCCCCACACATACCTATACCTTCTTATGTGGCAGAAAGGTCAGAAGAAAAGGAAATTCTTAATGAAAGATCTTGTACTGGTTCGAATGCTGGATCGGTTGGTGAATTGGAGAATGTAGAGTGGAGTTTGGATGTTGTTGATTCTCAATGGAGACAGCCTTCTGTTGAGGGAAAATCCAGCCTCCAGAAGTGTACGAGGGGTTTTGTGCCATACAAAAGATGTTTCGGAGAGAGAGATGTCAAGTCAACGGCAATTGTATATGAAGAGCGAGAGCGACAAAGAGCTCGAGTGTGCTCATAGTATCCCTTCCTCAATTCTCTTAACCTACTCAAGAGAGATGATCACTGACGAATGGTTTAGTAAATACACTTAGAATATCATTTTTTTTCTTAAGTTTCTCTCCCAGGATCCCTTCAAGCATATGTTCTAGCACATTTGAGATGCCAGGGCCCTCATTGACTGCAGCACACTTTTGCAGTTTCAAGTCTATTGTTTCAGAAGTTGAACAATAGGGTGCATCTGGATGCTCTTCGCGGAGAAAAAATAGGACACTCAGGTTTAACAATTCTTGTTCATTTTTCAGAATTGAAAAGTCTCTCCAGGTGACAAGGAAGATCATTCACGTCCATTGCTATTGAAAGTGTTAGTGGCTCATTACTCGCTATTGCAATTGTTTCGTGTTGTTTTTGTACTTAATTGTACTCTTGTATGTACCGGTATATTGCAGCAGCCTATGTAATCCAAACTAGATTCTCCTTTCCGATTCTATTAGAAACTCTGTTTTAAAGCTTTCATGGCATTGCCTGTTTTCATTGACAAATTTATGGATGGTCCGAGGGAATGTGACTTGCAGAAGGCGCCTGAACCGGTGCCGTTTAAATTCATCAGTGGAGAAAGGTGCTGCCATTTTTCCAATCGCATCTGAAATCTCTCTTGTTTTTACTAGTTCAACGTAAGGTCTGTGTGTGGAAGTGATTTATCTTGACTTCGGTGGAACTAGTGTTCCCATGATTGTATATTTAGCTGCTGAACCCAGTTCAATCAAAGAATTATGATAAGCTGGTACAAGGAACAGGAAAATATATTTGACCTCGGTAGGGGAGTGATTCAAAAATCTTGCAAGAGTTTCAAGCCATCTAACATTTGTGAAAAAGAAGAGACAGGAAAATATTATTTGAAAAATACTACAAGGAAATCCTGGCATTTTGCAAATTAAGGGACTATGGAGGAGGGTCTACATTAGGTCCAGACAACAAACTGAGACCCTAAGTTGCAGACAATGATGGTCGACAGGATCATTATCTGAATCACCCAGGTTTCGTTAAACTTGGGTACTTTAACTTAAAATTACAGCATGGAGCGGGCCAAGAAATTTGAGATCAGGCATTATATATTCCTGAACGGTTGTTCATTTTCCTCATAAAATTCGATCCCTGATTTCTTCAACTTTGCTTTTAAGCCTCATTGAAAGTTCATATGAAAAAAAACACACGCTTCCTTACTAATATTCTGCAAGCACCTCTTGTTTAATTGTCAGCATTTGTTTGACGTTTTTGGTTTCCTAAAGCTATCTTCCTACAGCAAATGCCAAACCCATCTGGAAAAACACAGTATTAAACGTGAAATTTACCATAAATATGAGGCATTATTGAGTAACATCATCTAAACAATAGTAGCAGTCACTAGGTGAGGATGACTTGAGAACAATTTGCAAAATGATATCAATCCTAGGAAGCAAAAAAAACAAAAAAAAAATGAAGACTAAAGACCAAAGACCGCTAAAGAATGGTATTGTTAAATGACTCATCTTATTTAAAAAGTTTAAGATATTAGGTGAGATCTAAAAAATGATTTATATTATTCTCTAACACATCTTTTCAAGTAAAATATTTTTGGGTTTGAAACTTGCATAGACTCACACTACCTTATGATTGATTTTTATCAAACAAAATGAATGGAGGTGGTGAGATTTGAACTCGTGATCATTGGATCAACAAGACTCTGATACCATGTTAATAAACCACCTCACCTAACAACTTAAGCTATTAAGTAAAGCTACATAATATAATTTATATTATTTGTACCACGTATTTCAGTAAACAGAAGACTTGCTTGTGAAAGCGACCACGTTGATACCAAAGCAGGCAACAAGTTAAAAGCAGTTTGGGGAATGGTAGCTTCTTGCTGATGGTGATAATGGTGGCATCGACGTCGACCTAATCACTTTTTTTGAGATCTATCATATGATGAATTTCCTGATCACTCATATAAATCGAATCAGGTTGGATGGCTACAGTTTCCTAAGAAAATGATTCAGCAGATGAAGGCAAAACCTCTCGGTCTCTTAGCAATTTTATCCATCACCAAATTCACTGCTCTCACCATCTACAAGTTGGCCAGAATCTTGGAAAGCATTTCGCAAAATCTCCCGCAGTGCGAAAAGATAACCCTGCATCTAATATTCGATTATACATTATATTGGTATAAGGCGCAAATTCCCAAAAACAGGTTCTATAGAGCAAACTGTGGTTTATCTTCATTGGAAACCTCCTAGATCTGGTGTTTGCAAAGTTAATACAGATAGAAGTAGAATAAATGTTACGGGTATTAGTGGTGCCGGAGATGTATTACGTGACTCAAATGGGGCCTGGATCCAGGGCTTTTCTGTGAATTTGGGTGCAAGCTCCATTCTTGAGACTGAATTATAGGGTATTTTTTGGGGTCTTAGGTTGGCATGGGACTATGGTTACCGCGATGTGGAGATTGAGTATGACTCCGGTGTTGCTGTTACTCTTTTAACTTCTGCTACGGTCTCAACTCACTCTCTATACAACATCATATCCTGCTGTAAAATGAAGATTCATGATCATTGGCGTTGTACAATTGAGCATATTTACAATGAACAAAATGAAGTTGCTGATGCTCTGGCTATCAGAAGTTATAATCTTGACTCTGGCCTCCATGTCTATGATGAGACTCCTGATTTTCTTAAGGATATTCTTGTTGTGGATGCTAGGGGTGTTTGAGGCTCCGTTCTATTGTTTTATTGTTTTGTAGTTTGTTGTTTTGTTCGGGCTGTCAGTCCCCTTTTTATCAAAAAAAAAAAAAAAGATAACCCTGCATTAAGTGAACCCAAATTACAGCATTAAAATAGGCGTTGGAATTGGAAAAAAAATAAATGAAATCGTTTCCTAGGTGAGCTTTCTTGCAATACTTTTCAACAAGACATGGATCTCATGTCCATCTTATCTGTCATCATTACAATGATATTGTCGATGGACTAGATAATTTTTATGTTAGGTAAAATTTTAAAGTTTATAACAAGTAAAATGATGGACTGTTGATTATTTTGGATTTAACTATATAAAAATGTTTTCATATAGCTCACAAATTAATATAAACCCTAACTATGTATAATGTGGTGGATAATTATAATTGATGAAATTGTTTAGGTGATAAGCATGAGGTTATTTATTTGAGTATTGGTTGTACAAGTCAAATTTTATAAATACTCTATAATAATAAGTTTGAGAGTGTGGTTGAGATTGTGTTTTTTAAGTGTTATTCGTTTGGAAAAGTATTGGAATAATATTTTTTAAATTTTTAAAAAATTATTTTTGACATCATCACATCAAAAATATCTAAAAAACATACAAAAAAATTAATTTAAAATAATATATATATATATATATATATATATATATCATATATATATATATGTCAAACAGTACATTTAGTCTAAACTACGTCAGTGAAGATCGAGATGGTGAGTTACAGCTCTCAAATCATCAAAATATATATATATATATATATATATATATATATATATATATATATATATATTTCAAAAAATATTTTCAAAAATACAATGTCAAATAGTCATTTAATCTCGGATGGTGAGTTACGGCTAGGGGTGAGCAAACCCGAACCGAATAACCCGAAAAAAACCGAGGAAAAAAAACCCGAACAAACCGAACCGAAAAAAAAACCGATTAAACCGATTATTTTTTTTAAAAAAAATCCGGTTCGGTTCGGTCTCGGTTTTTTACGGAAAAAACCGATTGACCCAAACCGAACCGAACCGGTTCGGTTTAAAAGCATTAATATAAATAGAAACTTTTTTCCCCATTCTCGCTTGAAACCCTAGCGGCCTCGCCTCTCCCTCCCTCCCTCCTTTTCCTCTCGCTCGTCGCCTTTTCCTCCGGCCTCGGCCTCTCGCCTCTCCCTCCGGCCTCCGGCCTCTCCCTCCCTCTCGGCCTCTCGCTCCTCGTCTCTCTCTCCCTCGGCCTCTCGTCTCTCCCCTCCCTCGGCCTCTCGCGGGAGTCTTCTTCCATTCCGGGTAGTTCATTTATTAATTAAAGATATTTTTTTGGTATAAAATTATGTTTTTTAGTGAAAAAGCTGAGAAATTTGTGTGCTTTTTTTTTTATAACAAGAGTAATTTATTTTATTTTTTTCTCAACATAGATGTTGTGGTTGCCTGGTTGGTGGGAGAGAGAATGATGGTGTGGTGGTTTCATCGGAGATAAGGAGTCATCTTGCAGAAGAAGGGAACCCCACATCTGGTGTTTGATTTTTTTGGATAGCATGTGAGTAAAAGCTCTTAAAATTTCTTCTGGTGTTTGATTATTTTTTGGATTTTTTCATAATTTACTCTTTTTTATGTGTATTGCAGGAGACTGTCCCTCATTATCCTTGCTGCTGTAATGCTTGTTTTAGCGTTTCTTGGATTCTGTAAGTGTTATTTTCTTGGATTAGAGAATGAGAATGAAAAGTGAGCACTTTATTGCCTGCACTTGAGGTAATATCCTTCCGAATGCTTGATTTATGATAGTTTTCTTCTAGAAATTTTATTGTTGTTTGAATCATTGTCTGGCAAGTTTTTCTTATTATTGAATTGTGCTGGGGATTAATTTTTTTTCACCCATGCGAAGCTTAGAATAGTCAGCATAGGAAAGGGTCAGAGCATTAACACAAATTTAACGTTATCATGATATAGGTTTGAACCTGATATGCTTGCATTCTCTGGATGCTTACAGGTGCTTTTTTCAATTTTCATGTTATGCTCTTGAAATCTTGACAGTTGTTCTGTAGTGTGTCTTCTAAAACTTTATTTACCCGTCTATTTACTGGAAAATAGTGTTGTTTCCCCCTTTAGGCAAGTAACCCTGACAAAGAACGAAGGCAGGGAAAATGCCCTCTCACACTAGAGGAAGTTGGTCTTATGCTGAGAGCTCTGGGTTTCGGAAGTGATGTTCACTTGTACGTGGCTTCAGGTGAAGTATATAGAGGTGAATCAGGTTATTTTTCTTATACACTTTTATTTTTATTTTATTATCTATTAATCAACTTATTTTCAATCTAACATTTCTGTTATTTTTTTTTGTAGAATTTGGTGGAAAGTTAAATCTACTAAAAGATGATAATTAGTTCAAAACCGGGTGTATTTCTCGAAATTTTTTATGATGCTTGCTTATTTTGAAGCCTTTTGAAGGCATTTTCTGTAATTTAAATTTAAATTTGTTCACTTGTGTAGTTTTAATTATTTCTCATCATGCTAAATTACACAACAAAATTATTAGAAAGGTTAAAAAAACTTAATAAACACTATATTAATAATTTAATAAATTAATATTTGTATTTGTTGCAAAAACAATTTTAAAAATACTTTGGGTTCTTGTAAAAAAATAGTTTTTCAAGCTTATCAAAAAATTTATTAGAAAACCCATCAAAAAGCCCATCAGAAAGCCCATCAGAAGGCCCATGAGAAGGCCCAAAAACAAATTCGGTTTTATGATTTTTTTAACCAAAAAAACCAGACCGAACCGAACCGAAAGTGGCCGGTTTTGAACAAATTCGGTTCGGTTTCGGTTTGATTTTAAAAAAAAACAAAAATTTCGGTTAGGTCCCTATTTTGACAAAAAACCGAACCGAACCGAACCGAACCGAAAATGCTCACCCCTAGTTACAGCTCTCAAATCATCAAAAAAAATGAACAAGAAATATATTTTTCAAATTATACATAAATAGTAAAATATTTTCCATAATTGATTATTCTTAAGAAAAAAGTTATTTGCATAAAATAATACAGCATATAAAAATTTCTCTGCATAAAAAAGTTCAGCAAAATCTGGTGGCTTTTATTTTATAACGGCCAGATATTTGATTATCAAATTGGAAATGAAAACTACAAGCAGTTGTATGACTAATATGAAATTCAAATCATAGACGGGGGACTGACTTGTAACAATCCCAAAATTTGTCCTAATCTGAAACCAAATCATTAAACCGAGAGCGACAAGAACTAAAAGAACGCAAGTACAGAACGAATCTTAAGTCTAAACTTATAAATTTCGTCCCCTAAAGAAAGAGGAGAGTCAACTAAAATAAATGAAGGCCGCCGTCATGGCTTCTCTAAGTGTAGCCAACGATAATTCAATTCAAAAATCAGCAGCAGTCCTATACCACTATCCATGCCCAGATGGTGCTTTTGCTGCATTAGCAGCTTACCTTTACTTCAAAGCCACTTCTCTTCCCGCTATTTTCTTTCCAAACACTGTCTATAACCCCCATCAAGCCAGACCAACTTCCTCTCCATCAATTCAGTTATGTCTACCTTCTTGATTTCGTGGGGCCTTCTGGTTTTGTCCGACAACTCTCCTCCAAAGTTCCCAGGTCTTAAAAACCTCTTTTTTCTTGATTGTTTTTGTTGCCAGTCCTTTTTTTGTATGTTTTTATGTTTAATAGAGTGATTTTTTACATAGATTGTGTCTGCTAACCAGTTTTATTAATGGGGTCCTTTGCATTAATCAATTTATTGATTTGGTTTGGTCTAGGTAGATTGAGTTCATGTACAATTTTTGTTTGATCGGACAAGTTTGGATATTGATTGGTTGTGTGGGTTTTGGGTTTTTGTTGTTCTTCAGGGTGGTTATACTGGATCATCACAAAACAGCAATGGAGACGTTAGGTGGTACAAGTTTTGAGGTAGAGAATGTGAGTAAAGTTATAGATATGGAAAGGAGTGGGGCTACTATTGCTTTTGATTATTTCAAGCACAAGCTCTTAGAGAGTGGGAAGAACAGTTATGATGAGATGATCGGTGAATTTGATCGTGTTAGACGGGTGTTTGAGTATATAGAAGATGGGGATCTTTGGAGATGGAGACTTGAAAATAGCAAAGCTTTTAGTAGTGGTTTGAAAGACTTGAACCTTGAATTCAATGCCCAATTGAACCCCTCCTTGTTTGACCAGGTGCCTATTTCTCTTCTCCTCTTTCTGTTTATTAAATATATAACTCTTGAATTACCCTTACAAAATAAAAACCAAAGCTCCATTATTTGTTCTGTTCAGTAAAATTTCAACATAAATCAGTTACATAGTGCGCGCGCGCACGTAATGGGGTTTGCATTTGCCTTTTTGATTAACACTTCTGTTATATTTATAGTTGTTCTTGAGATGTAAATCAGTATTGTTTTGTTTAATTCTGCAGTTGCTGTCATTGAATCTGGAGTCTGTCATCAGTCAAGGCAGAGAGAGTTTATCAGTTAAGCAAAAGTTAATAGATGACACCCTTGATCAGTCGTATGAAATTGCACTTGGAGGTGGAGCCTCTGGACGTTGCCTGGTACTCTCCCGATTACTCTTTTTATTGGTTTGGTTCTGCATATAGAAAATGTACTTATTATTTTAAACATGTAATCGCCAAGTCCACTTTCATCCCCTGAAATTTATCCAAAATTTGGTGATACTCAGTTAAGTTCAGTTTTATTTTAAGGTTGCAATCAGTGTTGCCTTGTACTTTGAAGTCGATGTCAATTCCCTGTTTTTAATTTTTTGAGTTTCCTAATGAAACTTCTAAACATTGATTTTCCTTTTAACAAAGATTATTCTCTGTTTATATGGTTATTAAGCTGTGAATAAAAGGAGCCATAGAAAAAACCTATGTAATGGAATTTTTGCTGTGGTGAACATTATTTTGTATTTATTTCCTGGTTCTTACCGCACATTTCTAAGTTCCATTTTGATGGTTCTTGAAAATGGAAAGAAAGTGAAAAGGAAGTTCTAATTTCATTGTTCTACTTTCAGGCTGTTAATGCCGATTCAGTTTCAGAGTTAAGGAGTGAATTGGGACAGCAGTTAGCTACTAAAAGTCGTAATCTGAAGTTGAGGTTAGTGATAGTGATTAGTCAAAGCAACTCATTTGTACATGCATCTCTTTGCCTTTTGTTCTGTTCACTTTCATGTCAATTTGTTTTCATTTAATTAATGTATTATGCTTGTTTGTGATGGTTCACTGTCATTATTATAGAATTCCTTAGGAATAAGAAAATTCTAATAACTTTAGGGTTGGAAGAGCATTATCTATGTTTCCTCATAGCATCCACGTCTTTAGTATTGAACTCAATATCTATAAATAAGGTTTAGTTCATATTCATCAGAGATGCATGCATGTTTTAATAGTCACCGGATTATTTTATTCCATTTTTATACTTCAAAACATATTGCAGGCACTCCTTGTCTCTCTGGAAAAGTCCTGCTCCATGTTGATAGAGGAGAGTTCTTGGGTGATTAACATTCAGGGGATTTAGGAATTGAAATTGAGATTTAAAATTTAAGAAATGAACAAAATCAACTAACTACTAGAGCCACAATGATAGGGTTAAGAAATCACTCCTTGAAAGTAAGAAAGCATAACAGATAAATTCTTATTCATCTTCTTTATGCTCTAGAAAAAATGAACAAAAAACAAAAAACAAAAAACACAGATTTCATGCATATTTGTAGATCCTTGCATGATCATTGTATGCATTGATGTTCAAAGGTTCAGACTTCAGAACATGTCATTTTCTGTTATGTATGATAAAAATTTATAAACGGAGAGTAAAATATAAAGGAAAGATACCCTTTTATTGAAAACATCATGGATAATGGGAAAATGATATTTCTATCATGTTGTAATGATTTAGGAGTATTGGATATCCCATGTTGTAATTGCTGTTAGGAAACCCAAAACTCATGCCCCCAGCAGAGGCTGAACAGCCTCCAGTACTCGGTGTTATCTCGTCAAGACAACAAACAGTAATCCCTGCCATCATGACAAAAAGAAGCATTTTTTATATCGGGCTCCTCGCTGTCTACTATGTGTAGTTACGACTTCAATGATGACATTCAATGGCTACCAAGCTGGAGAAAACTTGACAGTGACACAGAGACTAGTTACTAACAAGCTCTTATGTGCAAAGATATGATGAAAACTTGTTGGACTGTGGAAGCAGTCCAGCTTTGTCAAGCAAGGTGCCAAATTTGTGCAACTTTTATTTTACAGTTTAGTGCCTCTCTTTTCTTGTGCAGGGGAATTGGAGCCATTGTGTATAGAGTGCCGGAGCTTGAAAATGATGAGATGCTGAAAATCAGCCTTAGGAGTGTGGATATCGAAGACACGACACCCATCTCAGAGGTCACTTTTTCTAGCGACTTTGCTCTCTCCTGTTTTTTTCTTCCTAACAAACAGGGTATCGTTTACTCGTGTTTGTTCAAAGTGCTGAAAATGCGCTTCATGGCTCAATTACAGGGATTTGGTGGCGGTGGACATCGAAATGCCAGTTCTTTCATGATATGTTCTGCAGAATTTGAACGTTGGAAGGTTGGCAAAAGTGCTTCATTTTAGGCAATTCTGTGGCTGCCAGATACTGGAGTTGTTTATAGGCAAAGATAGTAACTGTGGTGGCTATCCAGAATGCATGAGCTCCCAATCGTTTTGTTTCTCTGCAGCTTCTTCTTTTTTTCCCACCCTTTTGAAGCCTCCCTCTTTACTTGTCTTTGTTTCTTCACGATCATATATGGTCAATGAGTTTCTGTACTGTTTGGCTCATATGAAAATATGGCTTGCAATTTCTGTCAGGATTATAAATTAGACTTCAAATAAAGGGATGAGTTCAGGAGAGGAAGGCAACGCAAGACTTCAAATAAATTGCTGCTTCACTTATTTTGAAGCCTACTGGTGATCACTACATAAGAATTAGCCTCCACATATTTTTGATGATATGCCACAGGAATCTATCAAGGTTTGTGCTATGCTTCAAAATTTTCTACTCTTGTTTATTGAGAAATCGAAGGGTTTGGTGCCATGAGAATTTATCAGCTCGTGAAATTGCATGTTTAGTATGGTGAGTGACTGTAGTTGTTTTTTTAAGTATTTTTTATTTAAAAATATAGATTTTTATTTTTTATTTTTGTATATTTATTTTTAATATTAATAAATCAAAATAATCTAAAAATACTAAAAAAATAATTTAAACTTTCACTACTGGAGTCTCACACTCTCACTCCACTTTAACTTCAAAAAACAAATCTAAGGATCCCAGATCCATCAACTTCCTAGTAACTATGGTGCGACACACCTTCATGTGATGATAAGAAGCTTGTAATTTACATAATAGATTTTGAATGAGTCAAGTCGTGCATTTGTTTGTAAGAGCTTTGAGACAACCGGGATTTTATTTACTTTATCTAAAACCTATAAAATATGCTTTCCAAAAGATGAGGTTTCTTGCATAATTTTTTTTTTTAGAAAGATGTTAATAAGGTTTAAGAATAACATATAATTTTTTTTTTTTTAAAAAAAAAGCTATAATAATGTTTAAGAAGAAAACATAAGCTGTATTTTAAATAATTAAAATAAGAAAAAAAATAAGAAAAAAAAATACTTAAAATCAGGTATGCTGTATATCATTGGTATTATAGGGAATTCTCTTCTACTGATTTAATAGGTTTAGATACATTCTCTTCTAAGCCCTCGAATTAAGAAGGCTGTTCAAAAAAGAAACCTCTCTCTATATAAATACACACTACCTATATGATTTCACGCTCTGCCGCTGGCTAAATAAAAAAAAATGTTCAAAATTAAGATAAGCGTATTTTTATATATATAAAAAAAGGAGAAAAAAAACAATGCCAAATAAGAAAAAAATAAGAAAAATAAATTTACTTAAAATCAGGTATGCTGAATATCTTTGGTATTATTGGGTCTTCTCTTCTACCGATGTAATAAGTTTATAAATTATCTATTTGTATCGAATGGGACATGATATGATGATAAAAGATTTGTGATCTGCATAGCAGATCTCGAGTCAGAGCGTGTCATCCATTGTAAGAATCTAGGGACAACTGACTTTTACTTGTCCACCTGAGCCCACAAATTGTGTTTTCCAAAGAGTAAAGTTTTCTCGTATCCAGAAAAAAAAAGATTTAGGATATGTTTGAGAGTGTGGTTGAAACTGTTTTTCATTTAGAAAATGCATCAAAATAATATTTTTTTTATTTTTTTTAAAAATATTTTGATATCAATATATCAAAATGATCTAAAAATAATAAAAACATAATTTAAAATAAAAAATAAAAATAATTTTTTTTATATTTTTCAATAATATTTTTAAAATATAATGTCCAGCATAAAATTAAAGATCAGAGGTTCCCTCACGCTTCGATGTTCTGGTTAGACATATAGAAGAAGATGAAATTATTCACATTAGCCTATCATTTATAAATATCTAAAATAATAAATATATAGTTGGACTTAGGATTATCATGCTGCATTATGAGCTGAAATTAATATTAATAAAATTATTATTTAATTGGTGTTTTAATGAGAAGGAAATATCCACTTTAATTAATACCTTATATCGGGAATTTAATTAGTTCTTCATTTGACCAAATATATATCTATACCTCTTCAAACTTCATTGTCTGAAACACAATTTTCATTTTCAAAAAATAAATACACTATTAGAATATAATATAAATCATATTCTAAAACCTCACTTAACGGTTTAAATTTTTAGGTGAGATGATTCCTTAACATGATATTAGAGTCTTGTTGACCCAATAACCATGAGTTCGAATCTCATCACCACTATTTTATTTGATAACAATCAAACACAAGATAGAATGAGACCGTGTCTCACCTAACAGGTTAAACTTTTAGGTGAGATTATTTCTTAACATACACTATGAAAATGCCCAAATAGATATATATATATATATATATATATATATATATATATATATATTAAAGAAATGTAGTAACTATAATAAGTTACAATTAATTAATGCCCTTTTATTCCACAAATTCAGCAACACCAAATCACTTCAAATAGAGGTCATAGAGCCAAAAAAAAAATCATCATGGAGCCATTTGATAAATTGGCTCTAGCCAGGGAGGCCACCAACCAAAACCACAACAAAATAACTAAGCCAATTAGACAGAATAAACCTTCTAATGATTTTACTAACATTTCCGTACTTGGAACCTTATTGTAAGAAAAAAATATTCAATTCAACCAATCATGTTATTCATCACCACCAATCACTTGATAATAATTAAAACTTTCTTAGTCAGTGAATGTGACATGAGAAATTTCTTCACCGCCAGCCATGGCGTTGCTAGAAGAACACCATGGGTCATCTGTGATGAACTGCATCCATGAATCATCTTTCTCTTCCTCTTCCACGCAAGAAGATGAAGCGATGGGAACGTCTGGTGACATTGTTTCGTACTCATTCATCACACCTTGTGATGAGTTTTCCATCAATGATAGACCTGTACACTGCACTTGATCTTCAATCTCAGAACATATTCCATTTTTCTTGAACACACGACACAGAGCGTAAGAATCCTGCGAGCGATGAAACAGAAGTAGACACTGATGAGAGAGCAGATAAAGTTTAAAGCTGGCTTATCAGAGGGAAATCGTTTAGCACATGCCAAAGCCAGCCTCAATACTTGACTGCTTCTCCATATTTGTAAATCCAAGTCTCCCGCGATTAAAAAATATTTTACAAGCAATCATAGAGTTCATAATTTACTATTCACTATACTGTAGATACAGACTTTCAAAGAAGAAAAAGGAAAAAAAAAATTAAGGAAATAGATGAGGTCTATAATATGATTTATATTATTCTCTGACATAGTCCTTTTAAGTGAAAATTATTTAGACTTGAAACTTGTACAGACTTATACTACCTTGTGCTTTAGTTTTTCATAAAATAGAATGAAGGTGGTGAGATTCGAATATAACTGCTATATTAACAAGGTTTTGATATCATATTAAGAATTATCTTATTTAAAAAGTTTAAACTATTAGATAAGATTCATAAAATAGAATTTATATTATTCTATGAGAAGAGAGAGGACAACGAAACCAACAAAGGTTTAGTGTCTGTGTGTGTGTGTATACCGCACAATATTATGTTCTACTAGCACATGACAAAGTCAGCCTCAATACTTGACTGCTTCTCCATATCTGTACATTTAGTCTCCCTCCCTTTAATGTTTTCGACTAAAAAATATTTTAAAAATCAATCATATATATATATATATATGAACTTATAATTTACTATTCACTATACTGCAGAGACAGACTTTCAAAGAAGAAAAGGGAATGAGGACAACGTGGATCAGTAACCAAGCTAGCTACCCTGGGATTAACAAGTGTTTAACCTAAATTAGAAGGAGATGGATACTTTGATCATGTCAATTGGCTGGCTGATTTTGGCTGTAAATATTGGAATAAAGTGAAAGGTAGCCCGACACACTGTGGCAGGATGAAAGTGATGAGGACTGCTTTTTGGGTTAGCATATATAGTCGTAAAATATCATTTTACGAGTCATGGAATCCAGACTTGTGGATCAGAAAATGTAAAAAGATAAAGAAGTGAAGAGCTCATAGATATGGAAAGAGGGATTGAGTCGTATGAAGGATAAAACTTTTGTCTCACTAGAGAAAAAACAAAGTGGAACCCAAGCAACGAATATGAATATGTCAGAGATTTCATGTCATAAAAATATTTAAAGTAGAGCAGGCGAGAGGCTAGCATTCAAAAGCTCAAATTCTTCTAATTTTCCATGCAAAATCATGCACCTGTGTCACGTTCTTACACCTCATTATATTCTCTAGAACCCTACCATGTTCTTGCCAATACTTCGCAGAGAAACTGATCAGTTCTGTAATTCAACAGCTCGCATTAAGCATAAAAACACGAAATTATGATTATCCGGAGAAGAAACAAGCATTTATGATGCTTTTATTTGCTTTATGTACTTTGGTTTAAAAGAGATGTGTGTGGAAAAAAACCAGACGAAAGCAAAGGAGAAATGCTGCTTTCCCGTTTCGCTGATGCATTAAAATTTAGGTTTTCAAAGTCAACTAGTGAAAAAATAAATGGAATGATCGTAAAACTTAAGATCTACTCACTAATGCTCCTATATTTTTTCTTGAGAAAATAAAAAAGAGAAAGGTACAAGAAAATTGATGGTACTGACCAACATGGATGAAACAAAGTTTAGTCTGGAGCTATTCTCTCTTGTAAGAGACGAGGGTGAAGAATTTATGTGATGATAACACCAATATATAATGGTCCTACATTTTTCTATCCTTTTTCACCTTGAGAAAAAGAAAAATGAAAGGAGGAGGAAGAGGGCTTGCGACTAATTAAATTACGAGTGATCAAGCTAGCTAGCTAGCTATTCTGAGGGGGTGCCATCTTTGACTAAAATTTGGGTTATCGTTTAATTAGATGTCAGTGATAAGAGCAGAGAGTATGGTTAATGAATTGTTAGTGATCCTGCCCTAACCCTAATTCAATCAAATATATTTTCCCCATATAGACTAGAATGTAGGATGAATCATTTGTCACTACTAAAAAATGAGTTGATTAGCAACCATTAATTCCGTTTTTTAACAAGAAAAATCGTTGCTAAATACAATCTATCGTTGCTAAATCGGCAACGACATTATTCTGTTGTTAAATTTCAATGCCAACAACCCTTATTTTTAGTAGGTTGTGTTGAAAGAAGTAATAAAAAAATAATAAAACAATTTGAAGTTGGTGTGTAAACAAATAGCAAATTTACCATTATAAATGGAAATGATGTGTTTCTTTTATTGAGCATATGAATAATTTATCTTAGAATTGAATAAAAATGTTGTGATTATTAGAAAAGATGATGATATGAAAAAAAATTCAATCTAAAACCTGATTTATCTTAAAAAAACTAATGCATAGTTTAATTTTATCAAATCATCATCTATCTCAATTCAAAATTTAATTTAAATATATACTTTTTATTTCATGTAATGAATTGTACCCAAGTAAATATTAGGAATGCAATGTAGGTGAATGTATATGATATAAATACCTAAATATTATATCTAATAATTAATAAAAATACAGTAGAAATTCAATTGTTCTCCCTGAAAACAGTAAGAGAACTAGCAGATGAAACAATGACTATTTGTTTTCCATGATCATTAGCATGAATCATGCACGCAATTTTGCACAAACAATGCACGAACTACCTGTATTCCGGAGGTGTCCTCGCACTCCTTGTCGTCGACGAGCCTATACTCGTGCATTACCCAATCGGTCCGAATCCCCTGAGGAGCTCGGCCTCGGTAGTAAACTAATGTCTTCTTCATTCCGATGGCTCTATTCTGACAGTTGACTTTTCTGTCTTTTCCAGTTGACTTCCAGTATCCAGCTTTGGTTGCTCTATTTGTCCTGAACCCGTTCGGGTATTTCCTGTCCCGGGGCCCGAAGAAATACCACTCCGGGTCTCTACTCGGCAGGAATGATTTTTCTGCAAAACAACAGCAGAAGCTCTGGTCAATGAAACGACGATCGATCGAGCCCCTTTGTTTTTCTCGTGCATCCCTTCACTGTCGGTGGAATAATCATGCCGGCGATTTGCCAACCCTAGCTGCTTGAAATATTAATGCAGAGTGAATACAGCAAAAGCTAAGTGGTGTTAATTAGATATATCTATATATATATATATATATACCTGCTAATTCCCAGGGCTCACATTTGTAGAGATCAACCTCAGGAATGATGTCCAGTTCAATTTCCTGGTAGTTGATTTTACGCTTCAGATAGTAATTGACAAGTTCCTCGTCGGTCGGATGGAATCGAAATCCGGGAGGCAATCCGACCGGAGCCATTGTTATGATCTCTACTCACCACCACCACCACCACCGACCTCCTGCTACTCTCTCCCTTACTGCAAACTAACTCCTTTTGCATTATTATGATCTCTGCAACCCTCGTCGTGTATAAAAAAGGACGCAAAGCTCCTTGTGATTGGTTCATTCTTTCACTTTCGCTTTACAGATTCTTAGACAAACGTTTCGTGTAAGCCGGGCGTGTCATTCTCTTGCTCCAAATATAAATTTGATTCTTCTGTTTCAAGTTCTAAATATTCACCGAAAAGAAAGCAGCAGTACAGCGTGATTGCTTGCTTATCGATTCCTTTTCTATTAGTTAGCAGGCTTTATTTCAAGAGCATTTGTATGTAAACGTTCTGCGATGGCATGCGATTACACCACATACATATTGACTCGAAAACTTTTTTTTTTTTTTAATTCTAGAAAACTCTGAAAGACATATTTTATAGGTTTAAATAAGCGAGTAAAATCCAGATTTTTGCAAGAAGTGTACATTTTGACTCGAACTCGAGACCTGCTGTGCAGATCTCAAACCGTTTGTCATCACGCCACACCCTTTGGGGATATCTTAAACAATCAAGATATGTGGAGCTTAAATCATGTAATTGTGTATTTCATAGTATTGTTGAAATTGCTTTTGAAAATGTTTTTTGTTTTAAAAATGCATCAAAATATTTTTTTTTATTTTTAAAAAATTATTTTTGATATTAGCATATGAAAATGATCTAAAAACACCAAAAATATTAATTTAAAATAAAAAATAAAAAAAAATAATTTTTTTCAAAAAATATTTTTGCAACGCAATGTCAAACAAAACTTAAATCTTAGAGTATCCTATGTTGATGTAGCTTAAATATATAAATATCAAACAAGACCTAAATCTTAGAGTATATCATCATGTAGCTAAATATATATTGATTTTTTTTTAAAAAAAAAATTGATTTATATGACAAGTGATGGTGAATAGATTTTCATTATAAACAAAATAATTGAAACAATATGGCCATGAACTCATGTTATGTGAGCTTGGCCCAAACAATGCGACATCTTTTTTTTTCTCACCGAATCTTATCCATTATACATACTACTATCTTTTCCAAGTTTGAAGGCTGCTTTATGGATGGTCCGAGCACACAATTTTTTATGTTTTTAATTTCATTTATTTTTGTGAGCGTCACCTTTATTGCAAGTTGGTATTAAATTATCTAGTCAATTATATATAATGTAAATACATATCATTTCATCAATAACATGTCAAACACTATATCCAAGGATGATTATTAACATTTTAATCGATCGATTTTCACGCAACTTTATAGGTAAATTAATATAACCAAGATCTATAAATATCTTAAATTATGATGTAAACACAACATATCTCTCAATTTCTCATGTATTATTTCTATCATACATCTACTACTAGTTTAAGCACTCAAAAGTCAGTCGATCCACGACATACTTGTTTTTTCACACAAATTTTAAGTTATTGGTCAAGCCCAACAAACAAAAAGCCTAGTCACAAGACACGTGTTAAATCCACAATGTCTTGACCTAGAATCGCAACCCACGAAAGACTCGTTTTATAATGTAATTTTTTTCTTGTAAATTCATCAATTAAAAAAACTATTCAATTTGGGATTCTCAAACTCATATCTCATCACCAATTATTTTGGAAAATAAATGTACTTCTACTTTAATTAGCCATTTTCGTCAAGAATACTCTAATTATTTACTCCAACATAGATATTGCAGGGATCTCAGTGTGAGTGAAAGACTTTTTTTTTTCCCACCAAATTGATGATCATTTTATCTTCACATTCATTTTATTTCAGAGCTTCAATATATAATTGTCTGCACCAAATATGTAATTAATTACACCCATTCTTCAAAAATAAAAGCTCAAGAGACATACATACTCGAGAAAAGTGCCCATCAGTGGCTTGTATCGATAAACGAGTCTCTTGGGCTAGTGAGCCGCTCTAGGCTTGAGGGCTTGTTTGGGAGTCCGGTTGCGGTAGCTTTTCAAAAAGTTTTTTCATACTGAAATATATTAAAATAATGTTTTTTTATTTTTTAAAAATTATTTTTGATATCAACACATCAAAATGATATAAACACATCTAACCAACGTTATTTAAAATGAAAAAAAAATGGCAACCGCAGCTAACCTGCGGTTAGGCCACAGTCCCAAACAGGGGCTGAGTCCTTACAGCGTAGCCCTATACTGACTGATGGTTGGACCGGGCCCCCCTGCATTGGTTTTGCATCTTCTCTTTCTAATCCCGGTTTTATATTTTGATTACAAATAATTTTTTTTTATTTTTTAAAAAAAATATTTTTTATATATTATTTAATGGAAGATATTTTTAAAAATAATCTCAACTATATTTATAAAAAACAGTGACTGTCATATGTGATGTGTCAAAAATAATTTAATTACACTAACCCCTAGAAATAAACTAATATATGTTTGGTAATGTGTTTCAAAATTGTTTTTGAAAAAAATAAATTATTTTTATTTTTATTTTATATTTTAAATTATTTTTTTTGTTTTTTAGATTATTTTTATGTGTTGGTGTCAAAAATATATTGTTTTAAATGAAATACATAATTTTAATATATTTATAAATAAAATAATACTTTAAAAAACAATATCAATCAGACTTCTAAACATACACTAAACTACTCAGATGTTCGATTACTTGATAAATAAAAATCTCTTCGTACTCAAGAAAATATTATAAAAACCTCATTCGAGCTCTATTATATGCAAAATACCCTTAATTAATATTTTCTCAAAAAAAATAGATTAAAAACTTAGAGAATATAAATGATGGGAAATGAATTTACTTAGTATGGGGGGTTAAAGAAAAAGCTTGTTTACTTACCTAATCTCTTCAAATATTGAGAACAACTCTCTCTAAAATCAACGGGTTTGTCTCTATATCTCAAGAAAAAATTTATATATATATATATTACTTTTTAAAAATTAATATTAATTTTTTAAAATTATTTTTGCGTGAGTCATTGTTTGGAGCTCTTTCTTTCTTTTTTTTCTTTTTTTTTCCAAATACAAGAAATTTGAAGGGTGTGGCTGTGCAAGCATCCTCATGTGATATTTCTTGTCAACTTGTGATATTTCTTTCTGTTTTTAACACTGCTACATTCGTACTGTTTGTGTTTAAAGTTTGGAATTTTTACAGCAAGATTTGGAATCCCATCTGCCATCACTGTCACACACCCAACCCAAAGCAAGCCCTGTTTCATTGTCCATCTGATTCTTGTAACAGACCTCTCTGTGCTCCAATCGTGGACATAAATTCTTATCACCAACAAAAAAAAAAAATTATTTCTTTACTGATGATCCATGGCAAAATGGATGTCAATTTTGTTTTGTTCAGGCCAAAGACAAGGGAAATAAAACGAGATAAAACAACAATATTTTTATTTTGATTTAAATTCTTATTCATTTTAAATTTTTAAATTTAATATCAGCTAAAACATATCGATATCATTTTACCTGAGAGCGTTGATTTAAAATAATTGTTCTAGGTCATGTCCCACAGGTAAAAAGAGTAGATCGAAACGAGTAACCTGTAAGGTCCAATGAATTTATTAATGGGGGGCATCATCCTTGATGCTGAGCTCTGTCCTAACTTCACATTTTGGCCTGATTGGAGGGTTACAGAAACCAGAAATGAAAGGGGGGAAAGCGATCGAGTTAAGCATTCAGATATCACTGTCCAGTTTCCATCTTCGTCACTGTTTTGAAATTTCAAACATGGATGCTCCTTTCTTTTGCTACCATTTATAAGCTAACTTCTGTCAGTCTTCCCATGTGTAGCTGTGCAGCTAGAGAGATCAGGGTCTGTACAATTTCCTTGCAGGGGTGGGTCCATGACCTGTTGATCTGGGATGTTACTGATATAAAGATTCATCCATGGCCAACAAACAGCATTCACAGCTTGGAATGGGTGGCATCTCTCTGCTTCAAAACACCTCAGGTGGGTTGCGTACTGAGGGAGTTGATGAGAGAGTGAAAATGTTGCTCGATGATTTCAAATCAGGAGAAGACATGGGATGCGGTGAAAGTTTTGCTGAGAGAGCTGAATGGTTCTATCAGAAACGCCCTCAACTTCTTGCTTCACTTCAGGACCTCTACAATGGGTACAGGACCTTGCTGGGCAGATGCAGTAGAATGGAAAAGGGGAAGGGACTTGGCAAACACCACTCTTCTCCGATGCCGGCCACCTTTGATGATGATCAAGATCAAGATCAAGAAGACGGTGGTGGATCTAGCAGCTTCCGGTTTCTTGATTGGGATGCTGAGAGCTCTCTGTCTTACCAACAACCACCGACCCCTACTCGAGATGAAAGGAACACCATTCTTGGCATGGATGAGATTGTAGCTGATCTTGTGATGAAGAATGTAGGGAATGATATATTAGCAGACCAGCTTGGTGACATGGAGAAGCAGCAGCAGGGCCAAGAATCAATATGGAGGAAAGTGGAGCTGCTAAAGAAACTTCTCGAGGTGTTAGAGTCGGAGAGGATAGTGTTGCTGAATGAGAATGTTAGAATGGGGTGCAAAATGCAAGCTTTAATGGAAGAAAACAAAGGGTTGTCATCGGAGGCCATGTTCATGAAAATGAAAGCCGGCGAGCTTGCTAGGTGCGTGTTACAGATGAGGGAGGATCACAGGGTTTGTATGCTAACCAGGAGAAATCGAGGATCTTCAAGGCCAGATACATGGACTGGAGATTAGAAACAGGGAGTGCTGTCAACAGTTGTTGAAGAAAGAGGAGCTGAAGGAAGATAAAATTAGCAGCGGCGGCGGCGGCGGAAAAGATGGTGGGGTGGCTTTTGTGGGTTGTTGCTTCCAGCTGGAGAAGCTGAAGCTGAAGAAAAAGAACGAAGAATTTGCTAGCAATGGCAGATGGTCAAAATGGTGGAACAAGGTCAAGAACATGGACGTGCTTTTGTCATGGCATGGCTAGTTTCCAGACAGCTACCACCTCTGCATCAGATGGAGTTACAGGCAGCTGATATCGTTAGTGTTTCTGATGTCTTGGTTTTTTGTTTAAGCCTGAAAACGAAATTATAATGTTAATCTAATTAAATGATTTGACTAGCCATAAGAGGTTAGTTCATTGAAGATTTGGTAGGTGAATAAAGTTTGAATGGAAATATTTTTTTTTCTTGACTGTAAAATAAATATTTAAATCATATATAAATTGATCTAGATAGACTCAAGTAATTTTATAGGTTCAAAAACAGTGTGAATAGTCTGTAAGAATATAATTTGACTCAAAAAAACATAATTTTTTTAATATAATATTAAGATAATAATATATTAGATTGATTTGGATCAACTTGAGTTAACATATAAAATTTGTGATATAGATTATAAGTATATGATAATCATATAGATAACAAATTAAAATAGATTATAAAACTTAATTTTTTAATTAATCAAATATCGAATAAAAAAGACCTAAAAGACAAACTTAGTTAATCTGCCATACATACCCATGTTTAAGATTATAAAACCAAGATAATCGTCATAGAAGTAAAATGATAACAAAACTACAAAAGACAAGGTTCATTTCCTGATTACTCCAATATTGAAGGATGGGAATTTAAAAAATTAAAACAATTAAAAAATATAAGAAAATGACCTAAGTTAATTTGTCAAACCAATTTAAGACATGGGACATATAGAATTTCTTAGAAAAAAAACTTAATTAACTTTTAAATTTGTAACTTTGGTCATGAGATTTAAATAACCTTATAAAAGATAAATCAAAATAAATTATGAAGTTAAATCCTGCATCGTGACTCAATGAAATTTGTAAGAAAATTAATAAAAAAAATAGCACAAAAAATGAGCCAAGTTAATATAGGTTAACTTGCTAAGCATTATTTTTTAGTCATAAGATCAAGATAATCTAATAAAAATAAATCAAAACAAATAACGGGTTTCAATTCCTAATAGGGGGGGGATCATTAAAAAGAAAACAAAGAAGTCAAGAAAGGTTCACTTATTAAACCTGCTACTCAAATCATGAGACAAGGAGCACCGATAAAAATCAAATACAATGTTGAATGACCTATGACTCAAGTTATGAGACTAAGATAACATTAGAAAGATAAGAAAAAAAAAAAACTCAATTTAACTAAGGTTAAAATACAAAAAATTTATATCTTTACATCATGAGACCAAGATATCTCTATAAAAAAAATCAAAATAAATTATAAAACTCGATTCTCAATCAATTTAATATTAAATAATAAAATTGAAAAACTAAATTCACAAGAAAAAACACTCCTGAGACGATCAGGTAACCTATTAAGCAATGCTCATGAGTTATGAGACTAGAATAACTCAATAGAAAACAAACAAAACAAATCAGAAAAGCTTAATTTCCAATTAACTCAATATATTAAAGGAAAAAAAATCAAAAAAAACAATAATAATTAAAAATAAAAACAAGAGTCAATCAAGTTAACCCGTCAAACTTGTGATCTGCATTATGGGAGTTGGATAACACAATAAACAACAACTATAATTAGTAAAGGATAAATTTTAATTTTTTTTTGCGAAATAAGGTCAAAATCGAGATTTTCACCATGGATTGCTATAGTGAAAACCCTATATATTTTAGTATATCTATCTATCTATCTATCTATCTATCTATCTATTTATCTATCTATCAACAAACTTAGGGTTTTTAAGTTTTTGCTTTTATTTATAAATTCAATTTTATTATCTCATGCTCCTCCACAAATCAAACCAATTATTTTAAAACTTGAAAAACAATTTTGAGAGTGTAGAATTCATTAACAATGTTATTAAACCAGATCAAATAGGTCAATTTTGAAAACCTTTCCCACCTAACTTTTTTTCTAGCTTAAGTTTTCAATTAAATCATATGAGAATTAATTATATATGAATCAATTTATTTCACGAGTCTAAAGGCAACTTGAATAATCAATAAAAACACGTCTTAGCTTTTAATAAATCTTCTAGATGATATATAATAAAAAACAATATTGAAACAATACCAAAATGAATTAACTTTGATCAACTTCATGACTTGATCATAAATTTTATTGATTTTAATATTTTTTTTTAAAATATATTTTATTTAATTATATGAGAAAAAATAGATGCTGGAAACCCCTATTATCTCACCAAACTCGTAAATTTAGTCATTATCTACATAAAATTTAATAACTTAGTTCATTTTTTAAAGAAATATTTAACTGAATATTTAGAAAATAGATCATACTACATTGCCGAGATATTTTTTAATATCTATTTACAATAGAAAAACGGAAGGACCGTAGCGAAGCGCAGAGCAGTCGAGCAATTACTCAAGTGATTGATGACTCTCTGAACTTGAAATGGGTCCAGATATTAACCGGTCCCTCCAATAAACATTTTGACCCGAGAAGGCACCCTCACGGGTCGAATATCGAAACGCGAAACGAAACGCAAGCCAAGCGTACGCTGCAAAATTACAGAGAGTAGAGAAGTGCTAAAGAGCATAGCAGAAAAAAATAGGTGTACAGCGAAAACATTCGTAAGATCTTCACACGTGGTGAGACATGGCACTCCCACCGTCAGATCCACTAAAGTAATCCTCTTTAAAGAGGCTCAAAGACGTAGCGGATAAAAAGGGCACCCCTCTCAGCGCCGTCTGTGAAGAGCTTAAAAAAGACTCTCCTCCTTATCCCCCCCCCAAAGCCCATTAAACTAACCAAGGTAAACATAAACCCTAGATTCATTCATTTATTTTACACTTGCTTTTAATCGTTTTTCTGTTTACTTTTATTGGTTTTTTTTTTTATCTTGTTAAAGTTTGTATCTTTTCATTCCTTTCTAGTTAATGCTAGTGTATTATTGTCTTAGGAGTTTTTGGTGATATGGGTTCTGTTTGTTTAGATGGGTGGGGCTTGATTTCATGGTTTTTGTGGCTATAAGTTAAAGAGACTATTAATCTTTGTTTAGGGCTTTTGACTATGATGTTTAATGAAGAAAGTGTTTTGTTTCTCCTAATGTGATTAATTTGATTTGTTTTGGAATTAAATTATCAAGATTTGAGTTACGTATGAGAATTTAAGTACTTTTGGAGATTTCAGAAATGGGTATCTGCTAAGTAAGATAGTTAACTAGGTTTAGGTTAGGTTATGACTCGCTTAGTGGATCATGCTGGCAACATGTAATCTTGCTGTGGGCCTGTTCCTTGTTGTATACATAGGGTTTTTCTTGGGATTCCTTGTATGGGTTTTCATGTTTAGGTTTTAATTGGATTGGTGCTGTAAATTCTTTTCTTGCAGATGGATCGGGAGAAGCTTATGAAGATGGCCACTGCAGTTCGCACTGGTGGGAAGGGTAGTGTGAGAAGGTGGGAAGACCATTCCATTGCAACTGTTCTAGCTTTCGCTGGAATTTATCAATTAGCTAAATGATATTGTGTTTGCATCAAGTACTTTAGAAACGAAAATAAATGTAAATTGGAGAATGAAATTGTTTTATTCAAAATTTTCTGCATGAGATAGTCAGCCGAGTGGCATATTGATTTGTGTTCCTCAGAGTGTACATGTTTTATTGTGTCTTTCTGTTGTTTACCTCTAATGAGTTTCTTTTAAATCTATGGTTATAACTGAAGGAAGAAGAAGGCTATCCACAAGACTAATACTACAGATGATAAAAGGCTTCAGAGCACCCTGAAGAGAATCGGAGTGAATGCTATACCTGCAATCGAGGAAGTCAACATATTCAAGGATGATGTGGTTATCCAGTTTCTAAATCCCAAAGGTAAAGCTGACTAGTATACACGGGCATGATATATTCAGATCTTCCAAATTCTCATGATCAATTTCTATCTTATTATTGTTTTGGTTATAATTTTGCAGTGCAAGCATCCATTGCTGCCAACACATGGGTTGTTAGTGGTGCTCCACAAACTAAGAGTATGGCTCTAAGACTTCATATTTAAAATCTGGAATGAAAAGTAAAATCTTGTCTGTTAATTGGCGGAGCATCTCTGTATACTTCGTGGTTAAATGTTCTTGGACTTGCCGCATTGAGTTTGGATTTCTCAAAGGAACTTAACAACTTGTTAGATTGATATTTTCTGATCGAATGATATCTGACTTGCAAGCTTGTTCTAATTTTTTTTTTATCAGAATTGCAAGATATTCTCCCTCAGGTTCTCAGTCAATTAGGTATGCACTTTTGAATCTATTCTCTGTAAATGCAACCATATGTGAAGTTTAACTTGTGCTTGAACTATCTTCTACTCTTTCGTTTCTCTATCGGGCAGGCCCTGATAACTTGGACAACCTGAAGAAATTGGCGGAACAGATCCAGAAGCAGGCGGCACCGGGTGCAGGTGCTACCGCCGCAGATGCAGCGGCACAGGATGATGATGATGATGTCCCAGATCTTGTGCCAGGAGAGACCTTTGAAGCTGCAGCAGAAGAAGAGGGTAAAGTTGCTGCTGCTTAGAGAGATTTAGAAGGATTTTGTGCTATTTTATATACTTCCTGTGTTTTTGAAGTGACCCATTTTTCTAATAACATCAATCTTAATCTTATGTTCTCGGCAACTCTTGCTGGCTGTTGTGTCAGAGCTTTCGATTCATTACGCTTTGCAGAAATTCGTGATTGATATTTGCTTACCAAGGCGGCGCTTCCTGATTTTTTTTTATCAAAGTCTAATTTCAAATAAATTAAATATAGAAGGGTAAAATGAAAAAAATAAAATAATAAATGACATCATTACACTATTATAATAAATAGTTATTTGATTGTAAAAAAAGATAAAAATATTATTTCCTCATAATTTAAAAATGAGAAAAACTATATTACCTATTCAAGGATTTTATAATTAAAGAGTCACAATTACAGTTATAAAGATGAATAGCGATTTATTTTGAGTTTTTATTTTTATTTTTGTTAATGCATTTCTTGAAGTGTGCTGAGATGCTGGTGGCCACGTTTCGCCTTGATTTATTTCCAGTACGTTCAGGTTGAGGTTTTGAAGAGTCAAATTATAAAAATAATATTTTAAATTGTATAAATATGAATTTTTTAATTTGTATATTTCAATCGAAAGAACCATTTGAAAAGCCAATTGTATTAAAGTGAAATAATTAAATACTTTATTTGTTTTCAATTAATCTGATGAGTTAGTTGCATTTAATTGATTTTTTTTGTGTTAGCTCCATTTTGTTGTTTTTGAATTTCTTAAGAGATATGTAGGAATAACATTTTTGAAAAAAAAAAGGTATTTTGATATTTTGTTTAGCACTCTCATAGGAGCATATAATGTAAGCATTGGAGAGTCAATATATATATATATATATATATATATATATATATATATATATATATATATATATTTCAAGCAAAATTAGGCTTGAAAAAAAGGGGGAGTTATAAAGAAAATGCTCAAAAAAATAATTATCTCCCTATATGCAACCATGTTAAGAAGGCAAATAAGTTTGAGAGTACGTCAGAAAAAATGTTTTTTGAATTTTTTTTATATTTTTATTTTTTTATTTTAAATTAATGTTTTTTTATTTTTTATGTTTTTAGATCATTTTGATGTAATGATGTCAAAAATATATTTAAAAAAAAATTTATTTTGATACATTTATGAACAAAAAACAATTTAAAAAATAACTTCAATTACACTCTTAAACAGGTACTTTGAAAATATTGACATCTTTTCCTGGATGCTAGAGTTGAAAAAAATCTAATCAACAAAGAAATCCTCAATCAAGCTAAAAGCCCTTTCTCTTATCCATATTTAATGTATATTTAACAGCATGATTGAGATTATTTTTGAAAATATATTAAAATAATATTTTAATTTTTAAAATTAATTTTGATATTAGTATATTTTTAAATGATTTAAAAATACTAAAAAATTGAAACTATTTTTTTTATAAAAAAAAACGGATTGTAAAACAGCCCCTTAATTAACAGGATTAGTATTGGCTTAAGAGCTTAAACCCACATCCAACACAACTAATATTCATAAACATCCGTTTTGTTAAATAATAACTGTTTTTTTTTTTTTAAGAATGTCCGTTATCCTTGCACACGGCCTCAGCCCTCCACTCATCGAGGTGATGATGGCGGTGGTTCTAGAAGGAACACACAGCGTTTTACCCAATTCTAACCAATACATCCTCTGGTTTCCACCACCACCACCAACCAATCAAAAACCTCTCTCAACACTGCCAGTAAAATCAAAACGACACCGTACTCGTCTCACCAAAGCAGCAGCAGAAACGCGGGAAATCCGAGTCTGCACGAACCGCACATGCCGTAAACAAGGCTCATTTCAAACTCTAGAAGTCGTCACCGATTTAGCCCCTCCGGATATAACCGTCAAGTCCAGTGGCTGCTTAGGCCGTTGTGGCTCTGGTCCAAACGTCGCCATTTTGCCTCAAGGAATAATAGTGAATCATTGCGGTACAGCTGCTAAAGCTGCACAGTTCATGGCTACCGCTGCTAGTGTTAGCGATGGAGATATAAGTAAGAGTTTGGAAGCACTTGCTTTGAGAAAAACAGCTCAGGCTGAATCCGATCTTGCAAATTTTTCCAAGGCCGAGGAATTACTCTCACTGGTATAAAATTTTTAAAAATTAATTTGATTTGATTTAACTTAATTTTGGGAATGATTTAGGGTTAATGATGCATGCAGGCTATCGATCTTCAACCATTTGGTGGTATCCACGTCATTTATAAATACAGGTTTGTATAATTCCTTTTCTTTTTAACAGATGAAAGGATTGGTTCAGAAAAATAATTTGAGTTTTTCCCTATATGACAGGTCCCTTGCAAGATTGGCTATGAGAAACTATTCGGGTGCTCTTGAAGATGCAAGAGAAGCTTTAAGATTAGCTCCTCGGTATCTTGATGTGAGTCACAGTACTTGTTAACATATCAAATTTGCTTTTACTGTTGGAGAATTTTACTGAAGAAGAAGCACAGGAAAGCAATTTTTTTTTTCTTAAAATCACATCAGTGATGCCCCCCCAAAAAAAACCCCACAAGGAATCATTTTCTACTTTCTTAACTTATAATCCGATTTTTCATATTTAATATGAAAGTGAGATATACTGGAGGTCTCTTGCGACGGAGTGTTGTTTCTTGCAGTTTGCTCTGTGTGCACTATGGAGATGCAGGGTGCAGAACTCTGTGTCTGTGCGCTCGTGCTTGCTAATTATTGCTGTTTGAATAGCTTTCATGATTGGTATAGTGAAAAAGAAAGAGAGGTTTTTCAACTATGTATTTTCAGAGATTGGTATTTTTAGTTGTCATGGGGATGTATATATGATTTCTTGTTAAGCAGGCTTACATGTGCGAAGGTGATGTTTTCATGGCAATGGAAGAATATGATGCAGCGGAGAAGTCATATTTGACTTGTTTACAGATAGACCCATCTATTCGTCGTTCCAAATCTTTCAAGGTATATTTCAATTTCTTGAGATTCTTCCATGTTTATTTCTACAGAACCGTATGTAAGATTAGCTTTTCATTGTTGTATTTTCTTCAATTTGTTTATCAGTTCCTGCAATAACTCTTTTAAATTCACTTCAAGACCTTCAAATTCCAAAAGAAAAAATATGGTTTGCGTTGATCGGAACACTCCTCCCTATCTGATGTTTTCTGATTCTTCATCAATCAGATTATGTCGTGAAATTTTAGTTTAGTGTATCTAATTGTTGATTGTGATCCTGCTTTTATTAGATTTTTATGAACAAATATGTGAAACTATACTATTTTGATTACTTTTCCGGTAGAAAAAGTAAAATTAAATGAAGCCCCGTTGGCTCAGTCTCTTTGGATTGTTTTCGTGTTGCATGCACTTTGTGATTTATCTTATTACATTTTATATTGACCACCAGAAGGGTAGCTACACTTTTTCAAATAAACCAACCTAAAATAAAGATATCCATTCTAACTACATCACATTCAAGGAAAGCAATCAATTTTGAAGTCTTAAAATTTCCTATAAAGACAAAAAGTTTAATCTGTTTCAGTGCAAAATGAATGAATAAATTGATTTTTCACTTTGTTATTTGGTCAGTAACTGTATCTGCTGCAACATTAGAACGACTTTGAATTGGAAGACGGTATTTGCCTTAGATCTGAACTGGAATGGCTTGACAGGTAGTTGAACATAAAAAAAAATATGAACCTAGCTAGCGTTTGGTTATTGTCATAGAACAAAAGAAATGGAGACAGTGAAGACAAAGGGACATTTCTCCATGCACTTCCCGTTTTGAATGTATAAAAATCCAATCAAACATTGCTTTAGAGACATTTATTTTATGTATTCGTGTTTTTTTCTTTAACCAAACATTTTTTTTGTCTCTTCTGTAGCTGTCAATTTTATCTTGAGTACTAACTAAGCACAACCTAAGAGAATATGGAGTACGAAAACAATTAGATAGCATCCTTGCAAATTTAAAATTTGACTCTGGAGTCTGAACCTTGAAAAAATGCCATTTGGGCCAGAAATATATTACGTTTTCCTCAGCATGCTATGTCACAATGTCGGTCTTGTGAGATTGAGCAACTTAACAAGTTACCATGCACTTATATGTAAGAATACATATCCAAGAATAGAAATCATGTGAACTAATGAGCCAATAGATATTATCTTGGCATATGAGAGACCTCAGCATAATATCATGGTGCTGCAGACATGAATCGAAGTCTCATACTTCAACAAGGTTTGAAATGGGAACTTGCACTTTAATTTGTTTGATAACTCTCAAATAAGTATATATTGGAATGTGGGACTTGATATGCAAACGATAGCATTCATGTATGAACCAACTGATATTAGGGATAGAATTTCTCATATTTTAGCACTGCTCAAATACAGTGTGTTTCCCCCAAGGAGAAAAAAATAGAAAAGGAAAAAAAAAGCTTCAATATTTTCTTTGTCTCTGGCAGACTCGGGTGGAAAAGCTTAACGAGTACCTAACTGCTGCAAATACGCCTCTCAATCAGCATGAATGAATCCACCTGTGTATGCATATTACAATCTGAAGGGATTGAACTCTTGAAGGTTATCTGCATCCAGGTTTGATTTTCTCGCATTTGAAAATCTGTCCTAATTTTGTTTCTGTGTTTAGAGCTTGAGATGAAATATAAAGTTTATACAATTCTAAGGCCTAGTTATATTCTATAGAAATACATACCATATATTTGGATGTGCAGATGGGATTCATAAGGATATGTGTCCACTATATTTTATTTTGGCTGATTATTTACCTCTCTGCACATAAAACCACATGGAGTTTCAATCTCATTAAATGGGGGAGTACACAGCCATATACGTACTTCTTTATAGATCTCCACTATAAAATATGATCTTGCTTAACATGAAGTAGAGAACGTTACAAGATATCTAAATCACCCTCCCCCACCACATAAGCAAAGACACAAACACAGAATCACACGATGCCACAATATTTTGAGCATCAATTAGTATTGGTAGGGGGTCTGTTGCTTGTCTCACGGGGATGAAGGCATTTGGGCTCTCTAGCAGAGACCTTGATAGCAACTAAAATTGAAGGTGGATTTATGAACAGTGCTTGCATTTTCAGATATTGATGCAATAGTTGGGAAGTTATTGCTAATGATACAAGAATCAGTGAATTTAGAAGACACGTTATAGTTTCGTTTTTTTGAAATGTTAAGGAAATAGTGTACATGTCTTGTAACTCTGCACAAGACTCTCCGTGTGTGTGTGTGTTATAATCTGCACTGACCATTTTGTTTTGTTCAAAATGGAAAATCTTAAACAGGCACACAAATTGCTCCTTAAGAGTAAACTGGAGCTCTACTTCAGGTCATTTCATTCACAGAAATCACGCAAGGAGTGAGTCACTCCTAACCTCTACTCAAAGGTACCAAAATTTCCAGCCTCATAAAAGTAGTGGACTGGAATGACCGCACAACTAACGAGGTGTGCATTGTGCAGCTGAACTCACTTGCATTGCTTTGTGCAAGCCTCTTTCATAATTGAATTTTGTCAGAGAGCAATCTGTGTATATGGAAAAATACCATTACTGATTGAATGCAACATCTTGATTTCAATATTTTTTTAACTTTAAAAATGTCAACTCTAACTAAATCTTGGTCATTATTGAAACTGTATCATTATTTATTTTTGTAGGAACCATTGATCTGCTCTTAATTCTAGTAAGGACTCGTGGTTCTAATCTTTCTCTTTCTCACTTACAGTACTTGGAAGATTAATAACTTTGTTGATTTTGATTTCATAACGAAAATAGAAAAAGGTTTTAAAATGTAGCTTCTATTATTTTTTAGTTCAAAAAAACATACTGGATGAAATAACATAGAAAGTTCTGGTTTGGTCAATGGTATAACATGGGAACCAAATTGAATTGGAGAGAAAATGAGTATTTGATTAAAATAATGAATATGCTATTCCTTGCTTATAATTATTTAATAATAATATTAGATATGGATGCAAAATTAATTTAATGACATTTTTGAAGATTATGAACAATGTTGCTTAATATGTTTCACATGACCATGCTAGTAGGAATAATGGATGTCATATCGGTTTAGTAGTGGTGTTACTGAATAAAACAATGCAAAAATGATAATGACAATAATGAAGATGAGGATGATGACAATGATGTGGGCAATTCATTTTGGCATAGAGAACTTGATTGTCATAAACTAATATTATGCACAATAGGCTCCCATGCATTGTATTCCAATAACTACATCTATAAACAAGCCTATATGATTCTGTACAGCACATGAATGCAATGGTTGAATAAAATTCTAAATGGGCACTGGATACATTCTGTGTTTATGTTTAGGATGGATGCAACGACGTTTTAGAGTCTTTTTTTGGATTTATAAACACAATATGGACTGAAACCATAATCATGATCGATGTTATAGAGGAAATTGATATGTTTCTTTATACTTTAGTGTTGGGTGCCTCTAATAGGGAGGTCCAAAAGAGATTTCAACATTATAATGAAACAATGAGTTAGTATTCAATGGGGTTCTATAGGTTGTGTGCTTGTTATCAATTGAAATAATAGAACTAGTTGATCCATAATTTTCAACTACACCACGAGAAATCACTATGAACCCAAGATACATGTCACACTCTAAGGTAACATCTAAGATTATTAGTGATTGAATATATTTATCTTCCTAGTTTCTTTATATAATCTATTTGGCAATTCATTTGCAATTAACGTTTTTTAAATATATGTTTTTAGAATTATGTAGCAACAATCGATGGAATACATGTGAGTGCTTGTGTGTCTCAGGAAAAATCAAGTACTATTTACTGGAAGAAAAGGAGTATCAATGCAAACTATTGTGACAACATGTGGTTTAGACATGCAATTTACTTTTTTTTGGGCTGGATAATAAGGTAATACACATGACATGAGATTTTTTTTATAAGACCATCTATAATCTAAATTTTAAATTTCCAAAGCCACTAAAAGGTATTTTGGATGAACAATAGGACTTCTAAAAAAATTGTCATTTAATTAATTTTTAGTCATGTTGTTGAAAATATATTTGTTTTAAATATTTTAGGTGAATGCATGGAAGTATTACATAGTTGACTTCGTTTGTCCAAGTGAATATGGATTTCTAGGTCTATAAAAGGGGAAAGATATCATCTTCCAGAATTTCATCTTCAAGGCCAACCAAGAAGCCGAAAAGAAGTTATGCTACAAGTTTCATTCCTTAGTTTGATGTATATTGAGTGAACTATTGGGGTGTGGAAAAAAAGATGAAGAATTTTATTGAACATGCCAATTTTTCTATACAAGACACAAGTGCAGATTATTGTTGCATCAATGACTTTTTATAATTATATAAAAAGAAAGTTTGAACAAGATATTTCTTTTAATGAGTTTGAATGTCATCTTGATTTTGTGAGTTTTTACGTGATATTGTTCCACAATAAAAAAACACATGAAGACAACATGACTTTGTATATGGGTTGTGTTTGAGATGAAATAGATTAAAGTTTGCTAGGAGAACTGTAGAATTTTTAATTTTACAAGTAGTTAATCTTAAATATAGATTAAATGTTCAATGTCATGTATTAAAAAAATCAATATCCTATTTAATCATTTCATGTCCAACCACAACTTCAACCAAACATTAATGTCAAACTTTTAACAAAGAAGCAATTTGAATTACAATTTTTACCAAACATATAATTTAGGTAAAACAAACATACAAAAAAGTTTTTTTTTCTTACAATTACTTTTCTCAAATCATAGCCACAAAAGCAACGATAATACCAAATACACTTTTAGTGAATGAAACTAGTATGATTATGTTCTTAATAATTGCCACGCCCTATGTAATAAATGACAAGAAACAAGGAAGAACTCCATAAGCAAAAAATATTGTAGCTAATGTAGATAAGTTGTCATGGAAAGATGAGTTGTTAAAAATCGTTTTGCAAATTGTTGTAACTTGCTCCATCTCCTTCCTTTTCTTCTCCTTTTATACCATATATATATTTTAGATAAAGGAAAAGGAGAGACATAATTTGTGTTTTGAAACCCTAAAATAAATGGTAAGAAGTAAGGTTCCAATAGGAATCAATTTCCCTTTAAAGGAGTGGAATGATGTAGTACATCAATCAAGGTTTGATTAATTATTTTAAAATTGTAATTGTGAAATTCATTCTAGCTAAGTTATAATTAAGTCAATAAAGTAGTTGAGGTTTTAATATAATCAATCTTGTTTTTAACATAATCAATCAAACTTGATTGATGTACTAAAATGCTTTAGGAATAAATATTAATACCCACTTCATATATTTATTTATTTATTAAAAAATAAACATTAAAAGCAAATATCACATCTAAACACACAAAAATAACAATAAAAATAATCCCAAGTAGGCTTAGAAATCATTCATATTTCTTGTTTTTCTATCTCGTTGTGTTTATCTCTCTTGTGATATAAATATTGATAATTACTATCATAACACTATAAAATTTATTGATTCCATCTCATAACAATCCTCTAGGTTTTTATTGAAGAAAATTCTACAAAAATCTTATTTTTGTTTAAAAACTCATCTCTTCAATATGATATAATATGTTGTGATCTAAACCATTTAAGTTTGAAAAAAAATTCTTGGATGAGTGTTCAATTTGAGGCTAATTTAAATTAGAAAAATAAGTTCTTTTGTAAGATTGATTACGTTGTTAAATCTAAATATTTGAGTTTAATTTATTTGTATATGATTTAATGCTACTTTTTATTATTTTATTTTTCTCTTAATCCAAATCATTGAGTTCAAAACAATAAAAATTCGGGAACTTATCTTTTACTTTGTAATGTTATTTAGAGTTAAATCATTGAATTCAAATCAAATAAATAGAATTTAATGCATGATAAAAATGATAACAATTCAAGTCTTTATATTTTATTTCTCTTACCTAATTGAAACCATTGAATTCAAAACTAATGATAAGATTCGGGAAGATGGCAATCTTGTTTCTTAAAAAAAAAGTTAGCAATGATGATATAAATCATAGTCTTTTTTAATATAAGAGGATGGTAATTCTATTCCATTATATAAAAAATTAAATTGTATATCACGTAAATAATCCATTTTTTTTCATAATCTTACAAATTCTTAAAATAAATGGGTTTGGGATTTTTTTATTTAATTTTGACTTAGTTAATTGTAAATTTTATAGCACTTTAGGATAAAAAAATGATAGGTAATGGACAAACAAATAGCAGTTTATATGAATTACCTCATCACCTTCGTTGTTGGGAAATGAAGATTTTAAATTGGGTTGGACAAATTTTTTTTTTTTTTTATGAATAATTAGTTATCCAAAAAAAAAAATCCTTTTTTCAACCGGATTACCCGATTGCCTCCCCGCACATGCGACACCCTTTAGCTTTTTCCTATATAAAAAACACAATTTTCTTATTTGCTTACATGTCAGGTTGTGTGGCACGTCATGTGTTTATTTATAGACACCATATAAAATTAATTTAAAAAATAAAATAAAATTTATTTTTAAAAAAATTATATTTTAATAGTGTTAGTGTATTTATTCTATTATTTTTCAAAAGATTCAAATGATGAATATTATACTAAATAGGATTAATTAAAATATAACAAAACTAAAAAACAGTTTGAGTAGTACCTAATATTAAAAGGGTACTAATTAATTATTATTATTATTATTATTATTCTCACTACTTAATTTTCTTTATTTACCTTTATTTAAATAATTATTTACCTTTATTTAAATAATTATTTACCTTTATTTAATTACAACTTGAAGTATAATTTCCATTAACGATGATATGAATAGTTATAATGGTTATTTTTTTTTATTGGGAAGGACATTTTTTGTAGTGAATTTAGCACCAACCACATTATATAGATATATTACTATTATCCATATAAATTATATATCCCTTTTATTATTATTTGCTTAATGTTGTAAAAACTATGCTATTTTAATGGGGGGAAATGCAAATTTTTCTTTTTAATAGAGAAAAAAACGTAAGGGGATTTAATGGACTAGAGATAATTCCCTATCAGGATCGAATTAGAAACAAAGGTTATATGAGGATCAAAGTAAACAAATAAATAATATAAGGATCACGGTAGCAAAACCCATTTCACAGTTCAAATTCATAGGAGAAACTGTTTCAGCTTCTTGCAGCTTGTGATAAGCTTTGGTGACAACTGTAAAAAAAAAGAGGAAACAAAAGAAGAAAAATGAGAGGTTGCAGTGCTGCTTGTAGTGCACCCGTAAGCCTCTCCACTGCTAAAATTGTTTGTAGAAGTAAATCTCTTCTCGTCCAATTCAAAACCTCGAGTCCCTTTGCTTCACTAACCACCACTTCCATTTTCACAACAAGAAGACCATTTCTTTCTCTTTCACGGTCACAACCCAATAAAGCAAAGCAAAAGCAGAAGTTATGGGAATTTAATTGTTCCACCATTCCCTCAAGTTCAATAGTAGAAAACCCATATAATGATTTTGTAGTTGTCAATTTCTATCGCTTTGTTCTTATAAACGATCCCCTTGAAGAAGTTGCCAAGCACCTCTCTTTCTTAAAGGTTTATCCTTTCTATATTTTCTTGTTAAATTTTGGATTTTTTTTACTTGAAGCTTACATCTTTGCCTAATTTATTTTAAGGGCCTTGATATTCATGGGAGAATCTATGTGAATGAACAAGGGATTAATGCTCAGGTACTGTTTTTTGTACTTATATTTTCTTAAGGACTTAGTTTTTTGATAAAGACAAATAATGAGTTGAAATGGGTTTTTGTTTTTCACGGATGTTCTTATGTGCAAGAAAAAAAATTCTACTGGCTATGTAAAGTGATGTGTCGATATCTTTGCTTTATCTTAGTGTTAAGGTGCTTATTTCCCATTTCTCTCTTGTTGAGTGGTCTCATTGTTGCTGTAGTTTGGAGCATGTGGAGTTTTGTATTTTGGGTAATTAGTGGTTTGTTCTCATTCTTTTGGGGAAGTTCTCTTAAAACATTTCATGGGGCTTGGATGAAGAGAGATTACAGGTGCCTTTGGCAATGTGCTGTTTTTGGTCATTTGATGTGTTTGGACACAGGAATGCTTGGATAGTTTAACAATTAAAATCTGGAAAAATAGTTGTTATGGGATTGGGTGGTATATATACCTTCGTTATGGTGCTCTACATTGTGCTTTTAGAGTGGTATTGTTTATGGACATTCGGCTGGATTGGCAAGCATATTCCTTCCGCCCTCCAAGAATTCTTCAACCTGTGTTTTATATTTTATCTATATTTCTTAAAGAGATAGAAGAAGGAAAAGATCTGAGAGTGGTGCTGCATTAAATTAAAATCTCTTGTAAAATCTTCTGATTTGCTTTAGGAGACATGAGTTTTCAAATATAATTCTGTTTGAATAATCAAGGGATATTATGGTTTAAGTGTAATGCTGTTTGAATAAGCTGGTGCTAGTATGGTTTTTAATCTGTTAAAATTTCAACCACCATCTCCAAGAATTCTTGTGATTTTTTAAAATAAATACTGTCTTCACCCCTCGAATATTTTGGAATATCAAACAAGCTGTCCATGAAGAGAAGTCAGAAGAAGTTCATCCTTTTCCAAACTTTCCCACGGTTTTAGACATCTGTCAAGAGAGTGTCTCAAATTAGGATAATTGGTGGTAAAATTGTGAAGTCATAAATATAAATGATTGTGGATATGTTGCACTTCCCAAAAGATTCTGTTCTTTGTTTAGCAAACCTTTTCTTTTTAATGGTTGTGGAAATAATGCTTTTTACCTGTTGATAAAGTTTTAAAACACTGTATCAAAGTTTTTACCTTCTCATCTTCTTCATCCCTTGTGCAGTACAGTGGACCATCAAAAGATGCCCTGGCATATGTTGAATGGTTAAGAGAAGATTTCAGATTTTCTGATATACTAGTTCAGATATCTCCAGCATTAAATGGGCATGCTTTCCCAAAATTAAAGCTCCGTTATAAACCTTCCCTAGTACAGGTGACATTTAATTGCTCAAATATTCTTGAATATTTTGCTGTTTGCCTGCACTGAGTTTTGACTTACATATATGTCATGCATGTATGTTTTCATCTTGTTACTACTTCTTTGCCAGTTGGAAGGAGGTATATCACATCTCCCTTTGCTTGACCCTACAATGCGAGCGACTCCTCTAGCACCATCTGAGTGGAGAAAAAGATTGAAAGAAGTACATGATTCAAACTGTGTTGTACTGGATGTTAGAAATGGTATTTATTTTTTTCTTCTTACAAGTCATTCTCAGTTTTCACCTGGATTTTCTTGGAGGAATTTGCTATTTTTTATTATATGTTTTTGTTATGCTACTGATGCTAATAGCAAGATACTGAAATGAGCACTATTTGAGGACCATGATGCATGGATTTGGATAGGGGAATCAAATCAGGGATTTTCCTGGAACATCCTTGCAGTCTTGTATTATAGGTTTACAGTAAGAAAACTTGGATAAAAGAACAGAGCTCAAATAAATGAGTATAACACGTGAAACATTTTCTGCAATGACAATATGATGGCTGGTTATGATAATTTCCATGGGAAGGTGAAACTCATTTATAATTCCATGGTGATGGTGATTTATAAAAAGTGATTTGGGGAAAACAATTGGAAAGGAAGTTGCTTCTATGACACAAATATGGAAATCCACTTGCCAAAAAATTGCTTTGGTTGTGGCACTGGAGAAACATGGGTATTTTTCAAAGGGGGCCCAAAGTAAGGCAAACCTTTAGTCAAGGGGTTCTAAGGTTAAGGTGAAGGGAGCATATAATTCACAAATGGATATATTTTTGAATTGTCTTGCTGTAGCCCCAAGAACCACTGCAAGTATTAGAGTTGCTTAAAGTTATAATTGGTGTGTCCTTGACTGCACTTGGCCTAACCTGTTGGAACACAAGGCCAGTGAGTTTCAGGTGGGTGTTTGCCTAGATTTCTGGGGAAAACAGCTTGTCCGGTTCAAGCTCACAAGTGAATTTGCTTAACATGAAAGTTGGTTGCTTAGTTTAATCCAAGCCTGAAACCTTTCTTGTTTTGTTTTCAGCTCCTTGTAAATGCTATCAAGCTGCAGTTATTTGGCTCTGAACAAAGTAAATACACTAGTAATATGTTATTGAGGCTCCTTGTGTTTCAACCAACTCTTGTCAACTCAAGTATGTGTGTCATCAGATGTAGTTAATCTGTGCAAGCATCATATGTCATCAGGTGTCTTAATCTGTGCAAGCATTCTCATTTCTCAGCATGTAGGCAAAATGCGTTAGGGTGTAATTTTTCTTTTAGAATCACTATTTGCTCATAATTGAGTGATTGAAGAGAGCTATTGCTCCTTGGACAGGCTATGAGTGGGATATTGGCCATTTTCACGGGGCTCAGCGACCTGATGTCGACTGCTTTAGGAGCACTTCGTTTGGGGAATCCTATAGTGAGGAGGTATGCCTAGTTGCTTTTTATCAGCCCATGACTTTGCTATATTTTTATTTGATAGTATCTGTAATAAGGGAGGTGAGTGATTTTGCAAATTGATAACTACTTTGAAGCTATGTCTTAACACATGTTTAGGCACTTGCTTTTTTGCTTGTTCATATATTACAGAGTTTCATATCTCAGATTCGCATGAACAGTCTCTTGCTTATCTTTGTTTTCATTATTTCAGGCCATTGCTTCAGATCCTTTAGCAAATGTTGACAAAGAGAAGACAAATATATTGATGTATTGTACAGGAGGCATTCGATGTGATGTATATTCTACCATCCTAAGGTACCCTGCTGTTTCCTCACGTTTCCTCTTCATACTGGTTTCAAATTGCGTTTGTGATCAAAGTTTGGCTCATTGACCTTCTTCATCTACATTGAACTAGACTGACCTTTTTGTTGCATCGATCTCATTTAACTTCTGATCAGTTCTGCAATTACCTGGAACCCAGCCTGCTGTACAAATCAACTTGGTGCCAGTTTCGAACAAAAAATAATCAATTAAAATTTTAAGAACACGTATAATGGGGAACTAAGAAAGAAAACAATAGAAACTATTATTTGATTGATTATTTAGGAATTTCAATTTTGTATGATTATTCTAGATTCTTAGTGATACTTGGGAATATTACTGTTAATAATTTTTGTAGTTAAAATAGGAATTTGGTTTATATAAGTTTCCTTTTTGAATTGGGACTAGTTAGCAGGTCAATCGTATTAATTAAAATTTTAAACAATCAAATAATAGTTCCCATCACTGACTTTCTTCATTCCCCATCAACGCTTATACACATGGAAACAAAATGGCATGATATATGATGCTTATTAAACAATGAAACTTTAGATATTTTCTTGCAAGTGCTAGGAAGTTAAAGCATAATTTATGATGTAATCATGTTCCTTCACTATATAAGTGACAAAGTCGAAATGATTGTTGTGCCAAGAGCTATGGCTGATCTTCCTGGTATTGTGGTTTAAATGCTAGTTTAGCTTGGCGCCTCTTCCAAATTTGCATTGATTATGTTTTAATTGGAACACTTGATGACAACAGGAATAAGAGATTTGGAACTTTTGGACTTTCTTTTCTTTTCTTAACATTTATGGGGTGCTTAATTTTGCATGGCAGACAACGTGGTTTTCAAAATTTGTACACCTTAAAGGGAGGGGTTTCTCATTATCTTCAGAATGAAGGTCCTGTAGAATGGTTCGGAAATTTGTTTGTGTTTGATGATCGTCTTTCTCTTCCACCTTCTGCCTACAACCCTGAGGATTCAACAGTATCAAGCAGCAATTCACAAGGATGTAAGAATATTTTATTTGCTAACTGCTACATATGTGGATCGCAAGTCAATGAGTTAAGACATCGGAACTGTGCCAATATTGACTGCAACCTACTTTTCCTGTAAGTCTGCATCTGCTCCTTTAGCTCTCCTTCCTCGTTCTATTACACAAGTAGTGGAAGAAATCAAAAACCTATTCGTTGCCAAGTTTTGATTAGGTTTTACTGAGTCAGCTTTATCGCCTTGGCCAATATAACCAATCACTTTGATGAACGCTTTGACTCTCTTAACAGATGTTGTATGGACTGCGTAAAGGATTTTAAAGGTTGTTGTTGTCTGCCATGCACATCTGCTCCTCGGCTTAGACCTGTTCTGCCCGGGAATCAACGATACAAGAAATGGTACATGTATAGAGAACTGGAAGTGCAAAGTGAGTTGACAGTTTGATAGTATGCCTATACCCTCAAAGTGGAAGGCGTGTGTATTTATCCAGCTCCTATAACTTCAATGCTACCATGTCATCTGAATTCTGATGACTGAGCTACTCAACTGCCTCTTTAACTCAACTGCAGAGTTCATATAGCAGCTTTAACTGGGGATTTCTAAAGTTTATTCTTCTGAGGATCAGATCTTCTTGCATCAGCAGGTCGGCCAAAATGGTTCAAGACTCTGCTGTGCTTGAAACAGTGTACCAAATCATGTCTTTTGTAATCGTCGATTTTGAATGAAGATACCTTTTGATTTATCAGAATGTATCTACCTTGAAATGCTGAAGAGGTCATTACCCTCTTTACTGAAAGGAAGGTCAATGTTATTATCTAGACTTGAAACTCAGATCTTTGCTTGCTTGCTTTAAAATTTCTTAAAACCATCATGAATTGGTGTTGGGTTCACTAGCATAGCCTGCATTGCATGCGAACATGAAAAGTGGATCGCGCACAAACAAAATAGAAAGTGACCTGATTGCCATTTGAAGTGTAGGGTTTGGCAGATGATAACCTCCCTCGACTGCAACTTAATAATACCATTTACCGCTCGCAAAATACAGGATGAAGTCTGATTGTTACTGGGAATTTCGTTGTAGCACCAAGGATGCTTCTTCATAGACGTCTTTCTTTTGATCTTATGTTTATGTCGGAGCGAGCTAGCTAGCTGTTAGTCTATAAGCTAAATGTATGCAAGAAATACCAGAATTTTTTTGATAAAATTCCGGGAGCAGAGATCACTCAAAACATAGGAAGGGGAGCTTGAGATCGCTCAAAACTTCCCACAAATTCACTTTCGGGCCTGAGTCAACTCACTATATTTTATTTAACCTCAAATCCTCGCGTGGTAGCAGATCTCTTAAAAATTGATGTTGCGTGAGCCCTCGATTAAAAAGTCTCCATTCCTGTGGAAAACATTAAGCTGCCACAGTGGCACATGCCCGCCTTGAGCCTTTTTCAAAAGCATTGTTTCATCAAATCAAGAAATACAGGGTTATATCCAGAAGAGAACTCAACGAAACTGTATTAGTTGGGGTACCAATAAATAAAAGTAGATTGCCAAGTTCAAATGTGTTCATATCATCAAATCTAAAAGATATATAGAGTAACAAGGTCCAAAACGACAAAGATCACACAAAATGAACAAAACTAACACCAAGGACACCACGACGACCTAAAGTCATGAATCCTTGGAGCTCTTAATCAGGCTCACTTCTTGGATTTCTTAGCCACCCTGTATGCAAAACAAAAAAATAAACATCATACTGTTGAACCTGAAGGAAGTGGATTTTTAATCACTGCATTAAAAAATTTTGCTTACTGGGCTGGTTGAGGTGCAGCAGCAGCAGGTGGTGGAGCAACAGGCTTCTCTGCCCCAGGTCCCTGTGCAGAATCAAAATATTAATACTTGCCATCCCCATGTAATAACTTAATCCAATTGAGATCTTCAGCTAAGAGTGTAATAAAACTCTGATTTTGATTCTTTTCTAGAATTTATTTTAGAATGAAGGAAAAAAACGTGAAGACTTGAACAGATTGAATTCACTCATTCGCATCCTTGTCACCATATGACATGTATGAATTTAAAGCTCCCAAAATAATCTTCTAAAAATTAGAACATCAAGTGACTAAAAGGATCAAACAAAGAAGTAAATCTAAGATATTCTGCGAGTTCCTAACAACCATCACAGAACTGAAATATCCCTTCACATAAATTATAGATATAGCTGATAACTACAGAAAGGTTCAACTGCCCTATATAAACAATCATAAGAATTATAAAATTTCTAGCAATGAGTAATTCATATCCAATGCTATTGAATATCTAACCTGGGCCAGCCGTTCCTCCCTCCTCGCAAATTTCCTCTCTCTGCTGGCCTTGTTCTTTGCCCTCTTAGCCTCAAACTGGTCAGACAAAGTCTTCTCCCTTGCTTTCTCAGCCTTTGACTTGTGAATGCTCTCCATAAGAACTCTCTTGTTCTTGAAGACATTACCCTTCACCTTCATGTACATGTCATGGTACATGTGCTTGTCAATCTTCTTTGACTCCCTGTACTTACGGAGCAAGCGCCTAAGGACTCGCATTCTTCTCATCCAGAGAACCTTAGTTGGCAGCCTAGCCTCCCTTGTACCCTTGCGCTTACCTGGAGTAATTCAAGAGGCTTTGCAGTTAGCAAACTTCTCCCACAAAAACCATACCGAAAATAAACTAACCAAAGACGAAACATGTGAATAAAAAGAACTCACGACACCATTCTCAAAGTATTCAATAGGTATATATTTTGAAGATTTTCAGTTTATATCCTGACAGTATTTTTTTCATGTTCTTTAAATTACACAAACTCAATACAAACATTGGTGAAAGTCAGAGATAGAGCAGTACAAACATAAAAAAAATATAATACATGAACCTCGGGTTTTTTTCCAATCAATATTTTATAGAACTCCATCTTCAGTAAAATGCTACATAATTTGCTATATGCTCTAGAAAATCATATGGTTCAGAAGAAATATACCATATCCAGAGTGTCTTCCCTTTCTCTTGGCTTCTTTCATGCGACGGGCACGAGAGCGAGAGTGAATCTTTGTTGGCTTCCTGATGATGAAACCATCTTTAACCAGCTTCCTAATGTTTTGGCCTGCATAATGCATCATACACATAAATTTATTGTTCTATGTGACAGTACAGAAACCATGCAGTTTCTGCCATGAAAGAAATCAAGGACACCCATAGTAGATGTTGGAACACCGTAACTAAATCAAATAATAACAAAGATAGCTTACATGCTACTTACAAAATTAATAATTGAAATTCTATTTTAAAAGGATTTATAACAAATTATACTTCTATCATTTTCCATGCTGAACAACCAATAGAAAATGATTGAGCGATCAAACTTAGTTTTGACTTCAATTCAACAGCCCAAATCCATTAAACAAAAAACTATTTGATTGGATTCAGATCCTAAAACCCATTTTATCTATTAATAAAATACATAAATATGGAGAGAAAAATCACCTCGGCAACAAGTGTTTAAACTGTAAATGGGCTCTCTAATCCAAACAAATGATTGATTAACAAGTAATTATCATCACCTAATATGAAAATCCATTTTGAAATATTTGTTCTGGGATTACTACATAATTTTGGCATCATGATTTTTAATAGTAAATCATTTGGTACTAATTAGACCAAAAGCAATAGTTAAGCAAAACAATGTTAATAGAAAAAGATTAAAAACAACAGGTGACAAGGAAGGGAAAGTGTGTTACGAGAGTTGGCCATGGAGATTTCGTTGACTTCATTTGGATCAAGCCAAACCTTGCCCTTCCCACACTTGAGAACGCTAGCGGAAAGCCGCTTCTGGAGCTTCAACGACACCATCTTTTCTCTCCCTCTCGGTTTCTCTCACGTTGGCAGCTGAGAGGAAGCGGCTGTTTATAGCAACTCCCCTCGCTAGGGTTTTTCACTCTCTGGGCCTGTTTGGGTCTTCATACATGGGCCTCACTTAAAATTCAATAGGGTTTCTTGTATTGGAATCTTTATGCCCTTTTTCGAGCACGGGAAGCCCAACAGATCTTATATATATACACACACGTGTTAATTGCCTAGGCTTGTCGTAATCAGAATTATATTTTTTTAAATGTATTTGTTTTATTAAGAGTGTGATTTTTTCCCCATAATATTATAAACTTAGATAAAATGATAAATATTTAATTTTTTTATCTTATATTTTTATGAAGCGCGGGTTTCTAATAAAATATATAAAATTTAAAACGATATAAAATTTATTTGTTTAATAGTTTTAAACACAACATGAATGATTTTTTTTATAAAAAAAACAATGTTAAACAATAATTTAAAAAACAAATAAGATAAAAAATAAAAGAGAACATTGAGCCATAAAAGTTTTTCAAATTATCATTTGTATATTATTAATAATAATAATAATAATAATAATAATAATAATAATATCATCACTATAATTGTTTTTATTATTATTGGTATTCTTAATATTAGTTTATGAATTATAGCTATTATTACTATAATCACCATAATATTTGGTATTATAATCACTATAACCATTATAATATATTATTATTGTTATTATCATTATCGTAAGTAATATTACTATCATTATAATGATTATAATTGCTACAATTATTATTATTATTATTATTATCTAAACAATGAAAATCATAAAATTATTCCAAAAAATAAAATAAAAAACACAAAACTTTAACAAAATAGCAAGAAAATAACAAAAAGAAACGATAAAATTAAAATAAATATCACTAGCATTAAAAAAACCATTTGATTTGAAGATAAATTAAAATATACATACATATATCATTGAATAATTCATATTGAATAATTCATGAAGATGTGGAATTAAAATACTTATTTTTTTACATAAGCACACCTTACACCATTAAGATTTGAATTAAAACAAGGAACTTCTGGAAGAGAGCCAAGTATCTTTAAAGACATTATTTATTTTATTTTTTTCATCTCCTCTCCAAGCTCTTAAGCCTGAATATTATTACTCTGACCCACATCTCTGTGTTTCTCCTTTTCTTCCTGTTGCTTCAAAGAGTCATAAAGCGGAGCATTTTTCGTCTCCTGCAACCACAAACTTACAACTCCACTAAAAATGGAGAGGATCCCAAATACGAGGAACAAAAGAGACAGGCTTACGCGACCGACGACGACCAGCAGAGGTGCGATAGAAGCACCTAGCATCAGGGATAGTCTTGATTGTGACAGGGCGAAGTTTCTCACGTTGGTCGGGAATAGCTCGACACAATAAATATACAACACATCATATGCTATTGAAGCAACCATGAAACCAACTCCTTCGATGATCAGCTGAGCCCAACTCCCATCTCTAGATTTATCTGCCTTGTTTCCGTGTTTTCCATGAGTGAAAATGATGCAGAGGAGGCATGAAATTCCGGCGAGAAAAGCAGATAGGGAGAAGAGAAGTCGCCGGCTGGTGAGGCCTAGTAGTATAGTGCCGAAGATAATTGCAAGAATTTCCATCAATGCATTGATTCCAACAGAGAAATAAAGGTTGAAATTCAGGTTCTCGACATTCAGCTGAACACCATAGTAAACAAAACCAACTCCAAAACCTGCTATCATAACTGTGATCATCCTTTTCGCAGCCCATTTCATCCTCCACAGGCTTTCTTTGGTGCATGTTTTGGTCAACGCTTCGTTTTCACCACCCTCTTTCGGGTTAGAAGGATTGGCAAGGCAGAGGTTCTCAGGTAGTGTTTTTCCATTACACCTCGCGAATTTTCTCAAAACATTTAGGGCTTCTTTGCTCCTTCCCCTAACAAGAAGCTAGCGTGGAGATTCTGAGATGAAAGGGAAGGACAAAACTGAGTAGGATAGAGGAAGAAGTGATATGATTCTATATAAGTTCCTCCAGTTTTTTCTTGTAGGATAGGCGATTAGAGGAAGGGAAAAAAACCCTGCAGTGAAGAAAAAGAAGCCATATTGGCTGACCGGACCGCACCATTTGCGTCCGACAACCTCTGTAGCTAGAACAATACAACAAATTCCTATTCCAGATCGAGAAAAACCATTTGCGAATCAAAGTAATGCGTATATCCAAATGTTCGGCGAGAGGGACGTGAGGAAAGCAGTGGCAGAGGACAAGATGCATGAGAGTAGCACTGTTCTTTTTCTGCCGAGTGATGCGTCTGCTAAGTGGCTAAAAAATGCGGAGCCTGCATGCAAAAATATCATTTAACAACGTTAATCACTGTAAAGACATAGACTAATATTGTTTACAGATGGATTAACAGAGTTAATTACAAAAAATATGTAATTTCTGATGGACGATGAAGGTGACAGCAGCATAGCTACTTAATATTTTTCTCTCAAGATTTGGGACAAACTTCCAAAACCATAAACCAAATTGATTGTTGAGATTCACAGTAACGAATGCTTGAGCGTGTGATTTTCATTACCCCGGAGAGAACCAATGAAGAACATTGATGCAGGTACAGCAGCAAGGAATCTGCGGTCACAAACAAGACCCCATTCTGCAACAATGGAGCTTTCATGGCCACCAACCCATTCCCATGTGCCTGGCTTCAGTGCACAAACAGAAGAAACATCACCTCTGTTGTCGCTCGACATGCACAAAGACGACGACGAGTTATTTATGCATCTCCAAGATTTTGGCTGAGCATCACTAAAGATAGCAACCAATGTGTTTTGAGAATCAAAAACCTAAACTATCAAAACCAAGAGCACATGTAAAAATTGTGACCACCCGAAGGATCCTACGTACTCCTCCACCACCGCCTCCACTGTTAGCTCTAGGTTTCTTACTGCTGGTGATGCTACTCTTTCTGCTAACTGTTTGTTTCCATGGCCTGGATTTGGCATTGCTTCTTCCATTTCTACTTTCTAATTAATTTAGAAATGTTTGGCTGATGACAGATTAGTATGTCCCGTGCCAACTATAGCAAAACCATTACCATTTCCAACCATAACAGTATCATTACCAGTGTAGAGATCAATATCTTGCACCTCATTTGGATTTGATGTCATGTGCTGGTTGGCACCGGTATCAGGATACCAACTATCATCTGTAGTATCTCTCACTTGAATGGCAGCAAATGCTTTGTATTGTGCAGCTTCATCATCGGAAGCAAAACAACCATCAACTTTATGATTTGGGCCCCTACAGCGAAAACATGTAATACCTCCTCGTCCACGGCCAGAGCTGTGATTTGGACAAGTGAATGAAGGCATTTTGTTTCTAGAAGAATTTTCACAGATCGAGTGTTGTAGGTATCTCTGCTACGCCCCTGAAATTGATTTTAATTTTTGGAATAGCCACCAGTACGCTCACACATATTAACGTTCCCTTGTGATTTTGCATGAGCACGATATCTATTGGTGTAGAAGGCTAAATTGGATGGTGTTGTGTTTGGCATTTTGAAGTCTGATTTCAAAATCACGTAGTTTGCCAATTACTCCTTCAAGAGAAGGAAACATATCACGAGCATTAAGTGCTGCAACAATGGGATCAAATTCAGATCCTAAGCCACGCAGAATGCAAACAATGAGATTATCGTCATCCATTGGTTTGCCTGCACCACGAAGTGACAAGGCCAGGGATTTTGCCTTATGCAAATAATCTTCCAAGGAATAAGAACCTTTGCTGAGAGTCTGCAGCTCTCCCTTCATCTGTTGTATACGGTCTCGGGTGTGACTTCCATAAAGAGTCTCTAAAACCATCCAAGCATCGTGACATGATTCACAATTGATGACTTGGGAAAGAGGACCGTCGGACAAAGAACTGTTGATCCATCCAAGAATCAGCTGATCCATACGCAGCCAGGTTACCGCTGCTGGATTTTGTTGCATGGTGCCATCTGCACCAGTAATGGTTAAGTCAGGACATGGGACATCTTTGGTGACATAACCCAGAAGACCATGGCCTCGCAAGATTGGTAAGACTTGGGTTTTCCATAGCAGATAATTATTTGAGGTAAGTTTGATGGTTATGTCAGGTAAGTGGGTTTTGGCTAATGAAAAATCATGGGTAGTGGACATGGCAGAAACGGAAGATGTGGAGGAGGAGGAAGAGGCCATTGCAGGCTCTGATACCATGTAGGAATATTCAAGAAGAGAAAAGAAAGAAAACCACTTTTCTTTCTCTGTATATTAGCTGTGTATATATATTATTTTACATGAGAGATTGTTGCCTATTTTACAGGGATTGCAGAATCATAGTTATACTGGAAATCTTGCTATGATCAAGTTTGCCGTTATATCTTCTATTGACATCTGTGAGGTTGATATCTTGACAGCTGTGAGGTTGATATCTTATCACGATAGAAGCACCCAGCATCAGGGATAGTCTTGATTGTGACAGGGTGAAGTTTCTCACATTGGTCGGGAATAGCTCGATGCAATAAATATATAAGACATCATATGCTACTGAAGCAGCCATGAAACCAATTCCTTCAATGATCAGCTAAGCCCAACTCCCATCTCTTGATTTATCTGCCTTGTTTCCGTGTTTTCCATGAGCGAAAATGATGTAGAGGAGGCATGAAATTTTGGCGAGAAAAGCAGATAGGGAGAAGAGAAGCTGTGACGCCCCCAGTTCCCTTGCCGGTTACCTAACTGGCGTGACCAGGTTCGCTACACTGTTGGGACTAAGTCCCCTATTTCCTCCATCATAAACCACAAAATACATAGATAACTACATTGTTGAAGACGTACGGGATAATTTACAACATCCTTAGAACAATTCTATAATTTACAAAATACTCAAAATGCCTAGATATTTAATTTACAAATTTGGCTCGTACCCCTTTTTTTCCCACAAAAGATATTCCTATTTTTATCAGTGACACATGAGCCTCTTTTAGCGAGAACCGGTAGCATCCTCGATCGGCTTAACCTTACCCTTGCCCTGAACAACACACAAATACAATAACGAGAATGAGCCAAAGCTCGATAAGTAGGGTGATGCACGTGATATGCAATGCTATTGTGTTTCCCACATTTTCATCTATTTTTAATCCGGGTACCCTAGGTATATGCAAGTCCGTGCGAACTATCACTCGGTGATCATGTTATCACCTACTGCTCTATTACTTTCTCTCAGTGATCTCAATATCACCTACTGCTCGCAACGGCATTATCCCTCGTTGTAGCACACGGTTAGCGGAATTATCTCTCGCTTAACGGTGTTAGTAAATAGAGCTCGCACTATGGATTTCTTGCTATTACCAATTCCACTCAATTCGGTTATCAAACCATGTCAATTCAAGACTCAATGATTTCTCTCAAATTAATTTCCCCCAATGCACATGATGCACGTGATGACATGTTTAATCACATTCAAACAACTCGGGTACCAATTCTTATTTCTCAAACCATACTCCCAGTCCAACTCATACTCGGGATTCACCCATCATTCACATACCAATCATGGTACTCATAGCGGAAACACAACCTCCGCTCATTAATATTGTTCATTAATTCCAGTAATATTAAGATCTAATTATTTCCATTATTAAAAGAATAAATTTATTTATTTATTTATTATTATTTATTTATTTATTTGTTTTTTTTTGTCCAAGCTCATTTCTTTTAATCTTAGCCCATCTATTTTTAAAACCAAGCTTTTTACTTGTAGTCCAAGTCCATTTAATTTTATTCTAGGCCCATTAGCTTGATCCAAGTTTATTAACTTTATCTTAGTTCAAACTCATTTATTTTAATCCAAGCCCAAATCCATTTGTTTTGATCTAAGTCCACCTTAGTTATAAGTTTAAGTCCATCTTGTTTTAACTTAAGTCCATTTAATAGAATCCACATTTTTTTTTTCTTCAAGCCCATATGTTTTAGGTTAAGTCCATGGGTTTATTTCATGCCCACATTCATCTAAATCTAAGCCCATTTAATTTTACAAATATTTTTTTTTTCTTTTCAGCAATAGTATGCCTACATAACCCATACCAATTTGGCCATAATTCCTTACATATATATCTAAAAATTATGAAATTTTAAGGAGAAATAGTAGACATATAGATAAACAACTTTCCTTCTTTGTATTTTTCCTAACAATCACTCTAAGATCTCGAATAACTCACACACAATTTCAGATGGAAAATATTTTTCCAGCAGGTATCCATTTGAGCAACCCACGCCATATCAGTCATAACTCCATGTCTATTTTTCTAAAAATCACGAAATTTCACAGGGATGTAGTAGACATATATATACACAACGTTCATGCTTTGCAATTTTCCTAAAACTCACTCCAAGATCCCGAAATAATTCACACACAATTTCAGACAGAAAATATTTTTTCCAGCAGGTATCCATTTGAGCAACCCACGCCATATCAGTCATAACTCCATGTCTATTTTTCTAAAAATTACTAAATTTCACAGGAATGTAGTAGACATATATATCCACAACTTTCATGCTTTGCATTTTTCCTAAAACTCACTCCAAGATCCCGAAATAATTCACCCCAAATTTGGGTTTTTCCATCCCTAAAAGAAATTCAGAATTTTCACACCAAGCACACTTTTTATCATGCATGCTTAACCATCCATCATCAACATCAAGAGTCAAAATCATTACAAAACCATCATAATCACATTTGAAATTAATTAAACAACTCATAAAAATGGAAAGCATAAACAAACAAAAATAAAATGAAACCTACTTACCTTAGATTAAGTTTCCCTAAAATCTTTTTAACTTTTTCCTTTCTTTTCCCTTCTTCTTCTTCCCTTTTTCCTTTCTCTTTCACTCTTTTTTTTTTCTTTTTGTAAAGTTACGGGATGCATAACAAAATGCCTCCTTCTCCCACATATTTGCTTTACTTAAATATCTTTTACATTTCATGCTTATGCCATATGTCAATGAGTTATGGTGAAATGCAAAGTTAAATTAGGCTTAAATTGTGATGGATTTCAAGGCAATTCATTTAGGTATATATATTGTTTTATTATTATTATTGTTATTTTTGGCTATCATCATTTTACATACTATAATTTATACTTATTACATATACAAAGGATTTACTAATTAATTCATCTAAAATTATTTTTCCCAAATATTTACGTACATTAATTAATCCCAACAATCACGTACATAAACGCCAATTACGTACATACCATATATTCTAGTACATATTTTTTACCTGGTTACAGATTGTCACGTACGTACCCTATATACTATATACTTACGTACGAATATAATTATCCCGATCAGTACACTTATATGGTTACGAATTTTACGCTAGTTACAGAAGCTGTCGGCTGGTGAGGCCTAATAGTATAGTGCCGAAGATAATCGCAGGAATCTCCATCAATGCATTGATTCCAACAGAGAAATAAAGGTTGAAATTCAGGTTCTCGACGTTCAGTTGAACACCATAGTAAACAAAACCAACTCTAAAACCTGCTATCATAATTGTGATCATCCTTTTCGCAACCCATTTCATCCTCCACAGGCTTTCTTTGGTGCATGTTTTGGTCAACGCTTCGTTTTCACCACCCTCTTTAGGGTCGGAAGGATTGGCAAGGCAGAGGTTCTCAAGCAGTGTTTTTCCATTACGCCTCACGAATTTTCTCAAAACATCTAGGCTTCTTTGCTCCTTCCCCTGACAAGAAGCCAGCGCGGAGATTCTGAGATGAAAGGGAATGACAAAACTGAGTAGGATAGAGGAAGAAGTGATATGATTCTGTATAAGTTCCTCTAGTTTTTTCTTGTAGGATAGGCGATTAGAGGAAGGGAAAAAAACCCTACAGTGAAGAAAAAGAAGCCATATTGGCTGACCGGACCGCGCCATTTGCGTCCCAGACAACCTCTGTAGCTAGAACAATACAACAAATTCCTATTCCGGATCGAGAAAAAACCATTTGCGAATCAAGTAATGCGTATATCCAAATGTTCGGCGAGAGGGACGTGAGGAAAGCGATGGCGAGAGGACAAGATGCATGAGAGTAGCACTTTGTTCTTTTTCTCGCGAGTGATGCGTCCGCTAAGTGGCTAAAAAATGCGAGCCTCGCATGCAAAAAATATCATTTAACAACGTTAATCACCGTAAAGACATAGACTAATATTGTTTACGGATGGATTAACGAGTTAATTACAAAAAATATGTAATTTCGATGGACGATGAAGGTGACAGCAACATAGCTACTTAATATTTTTCTCTCAAGATTTGGGACAAACTTCCAAAACCATAAACCAAATTGATTGTTGAGATTCACAGTAATGAATGCTTGAGCGCGTGATTTTCATTACCCCGGAGAGAACCAATGAAGAACATTGACGCAGGTACACCAACAAGGAATCTGCGGCCACAAACAAGACCCCATTCTGCAACAATGGAGCTTTCATGGCCACCGACCCATTCCCATGTGCCTGGCTTCAGTGCACAAACAGAAGAAACATCACCTCTACTGCCGCTCGACATGCACAGAGACGACGACGAGTTATTTATGCATCTCCAAGATTTTGGCCGAGCATCACTGAAGATAGCAACCAATGTGTTTTGAGAATCAAAAACCCAAACTATCAAAACCAAGAGCACATGTAAAAATTGTGACCACCCGAAGGATCCTACGTACTCCTCCACCACCGCCTCCACTGTTAGCTCTAGGTTTCTTTCTGCTGGTGATGCTACTCTTTCTGCTAACTGTTGTTTGTTTCCATGGCCAGGATTTGGCGTTGTTTCTTCCATTTCTACTTTCTAATTAATTTAGAAATGTTTGGCGGAACACAGTCAATGTTCTTCCTCCTATTTTATCCATTTCGTCCATCTTTATATAGACGTTAGCTTTGTCATGAATTCTAGCTAGTTACATATTATTAAACAAATATAATTATGAAGATGAGAGAAAATTTGAGTAACATAGTTGGAAAAATTTGACAACATAGTTGGAAAAATTTGAGGAGGACGTAATCTTTACCATTGTTAATTAGTTAAAGGATCTTAATAAATAAGCAAACATAAACTAAGTTCTGCAATGAAAAATGGAGATCATCATCATGGCCTACAACGTACAACTTTTATTGAGGTTTCAGTTGAATATATATATATATTAAATACTGTTGTATTAATTATTTCGGGGTTAGTAGCACAATTTGCTTTTATATAATAAGGTAATTCTTCAATTTATATTTATATTCATAATTAAGTTCATTTTATCCCTGCATGACAAATCTTATGATTAATTTTGGAAGTTGCACATGATTATGTCTTATTCTTAAATTGCATACGTAAGCCAAACAAATTCATATGCAAATTATGTGGATGGTTTACTTTGAAAATATTCTTAAAACGATATATTAAAAACTAAAAATGTATTCAAAACATAAAATTGTATTAATTCGAAACATGATGAATTAAATTAATTAACATATTATATAAGAAAAAAATTGAATCTTTGAATTATTATTTTTGGAAACTGAGATTAAAAATATTAAATTTCTCGTATTACTTGAATTTCAATGAGCTATTTATCAAAATTATTATAAGAATATCAACTATTAAATCAAAGAAAAATAATGAACCAAAACAATTATATATATGTGGACTTTCCTATTTGGCTACAGAGGAATGATGAAATGTTTTTTATTTAAAAAAAAAACATGATAAATTTTATGTGGCCAAAACTAAAGTTAATCTAGATTCCTTTTATTATTGTGCTAATAATTATTTTTTAAAGTATTTTTATTTTGAAATTTATTAAAAAAATAATTTTTTTCTTTTTTAAAAAAATAATTATAATATTAGGATATTAAAACAATTCAAATATTTTTTTCAATTATAAAATAAATCGCCACCAGAAAAAACTGAAAACAAGATCCCTTGATACCAAATCTTCAGAAGAGCTAAGGGGAGTCCCATCATAAAATTATGGGAATGATAAATCTAATAATGCTAGCTTATTGGCCACCATGACAGGGAGCTTGGACCTATCAGACATGACATAAGTGCTGTTTGGTATGTTGTCATTAAGATTTGTCCAGGCTTTTATTATTATTATTATTATTATTATTATTATTATTGAATTAAAACATACAAGAATATTCCTAGGAAGACTAATACAAGAATATTCCTAGAAAGTCTATTATTATTAACTAAAATGCTCCCACTTTGAATTTATTTTGTAATCGTGGATTTAACAGTAAAATGAAGATTTTCTTTTTATTAACAAAACATAAATGGCTTTAAAAAAGCAATCCTTTTCTTTTTGTTTTTATTTATACAATAAAATAAACAATATGCTCTTTTGATTTGAAAACAATGGGTGCTTTTTGTTTTTTCTGTTTTCTTTTCTGTCTTCTTCTGGATTTCAAAGTCTTCTCCTATGATAATTTCAAAATAGCCCTTTGATCTATTTTTTAAAATTTAATCCTTGTTTTTTACTGTAATTTTTTTTATTTTTTGATTATCCATGTAATTGAGATTTTCTTTCACTTTAATCCTCTTTTGTTTTTTTTCTGTCATATTTGGTCTTTCTTCTTTTGAATTTAGTTTTGTTAATTTTTTAGTCATTTTTAATTAAATTATCTTTTTATATCATTCTCTTAATTGAATTGTTTTTTCAACTACATCCCTCAATGTTTTAGTTCATTTTATTTTATGTCATATTTGATCCTCATTCTTTTTGTTACTATTTGATTTTTTTAATCTTTTTTATTGGAACTTTTTTATTTTAGTTTTAACCCTTTAGCATTTTATTAATTACGGGTGTTGTTAACTTCTTAGGTCACGGGTTAGAAGGATTTGACTAGGTTAGGTTGGATCTTTTTTTCTAGGTTTATTTTCACAATTGATTTTCTTATACCATCCTTCTATAAAAGTTATTTCGATCTCATATCTTATATCTACGAGTTTCACATGTAACCCAACTTTGTATAGGGTAATTTTATTTTTAATTTCTTGTTGTTATTTTTTCGTCTTTTTTTTATATCATATTATCAAATTAAACAAGATTTAACCTTATTATCAAAGTTTCTTTTATTTATTTTAAAAACAATTGTTTCCTCAACTTTATTTTTTGTTGAAAAAGAGTTTGGCCCAATTCATAGTGTCACCGTATCCATGAATCTAGTAACATAAACTAAAAGATGTTGTGTTTCTGTTGTATATCACCTCATAAAAACTCTTTTTTTTTCTGCATCTATATTTCTTTCTCTAGTTTCATATTTCAACATTTAGTTTATTGTAAATTAAATTTCATAATATATTTTGTCTTGATGTATACTTGGTCAGTTCAATCTCAAAACCCGTATCATTAGTTAGACAAGTTAAATCAATTGATTCGCTTTTTTTTTTTTTTAATTGATATTTTTTTCAATTTTATTCTTCAACACTTAGTTAATTGAAAATTAAGATTTATAATTTATCATGGTTTGTTTTTTTATGAGTTTATCTCAATCTTATAACTCAATTCATGGGTTTGGCAAGTTAACCTAGTTGACTCAAGTTAGACTCAATTTATGAGGTTATGTTGGTCTTATGACTCATATCATGTGTTTTACGAGTTAACTTAGTTAGACTCAAATTTATTTTATTGTCTTGCTTTTTTATTTATTTATTTATTTTAATTTAAACTTTTAACAATGAGTTTATTCAAAACTAGGCTTTCTTATTTGTGAATCAAACTATGCTTTTACATGTTAATTGAGTTCATTTGTACATATCCAGTTAATCAGGTCAATCTCCATACAAATTTATTTATTTTTACAAGAAAAATATTAGTAATGCCTAGATCTTTATATTGTATGTTAATTTTTATTTTATTCAACTTGTTATGTAGCTCAAGCTAATGCTCAAGTCTATACTAAGTCTAATTATTTTGTGCATAATTATTTAGGTTTTAACTAATTAATTGCCATGCTCTATGTTCTAAAGAAAAAACATACATCTTTTCTTTATATCACCAAAAGATAATATATAAGCATTACTAACATGTTTCTAGCTGAAAAAATAAAATTAATTGTGAACTCAAAATTTGATATGCATATTAAATAAAATATATTAATGAGCATATGTGTTATAACATATATATATATATATATATATATATATATATATATATATATATATATATATATATATATATATATATATATATAACGCTAGCTAAATATTAAATTGTGAGCAGTTCTAAAACCAACTCAGACTACCAGTAAAAAAATAATTTGACTTAAAAAAATCAATATGAATTTTTTACTTAAAATATTGAGGCAATAATATCTTGGATCAACTTGGGTTAACCCTAGTTAACCTGTTAAGCTCATAACTCAGGTCACTAATTTGTCTTAACCATTTTGTTTTTAGACTATTTTTTACATATTTATGATTTTATATGATAAAAAAGACACTCACATGAAAGCAACCCATTAAAAATTAAGAAGAAAAAAAAACCATGGTTGGTTGCAAAAAAAAAATAAAAGAAAAGAACACTTGCTAATGTTTTTAAAATAATGTTATATTCTTATTCAGAAGAAAAAAGGGAGCAAAATTTGAGGAGTGTATAATAAAATAAGTTGTAAATATTTTTTTAATTATTTTAAGGATTTAATAAATCAATACATGATTTATATTTTAAATACATAAATAAAAATAAAATTAGACTGAAATTCCTGAAAAAGGTATTCAAATTAGACCACACATAAAAACATGGTTGCTTGCACAAGCTTTGGCGTTTGAGAAGTTTAGGCCATCATAGGTAAGGTTATGCATGTGAACTTAGCTAATTGTTTTTTATTTAATTGTTTTTGTAATTTTAAAAGTAGATGAAATGTTGTCTGCTTTATTTTTTTATAACAAGTTATAAGTGACTTATCATGATAAATAACTTGTCGCTTGATTATCACTCGAACATAAGAAGAAGAAAAATCAATTAGATGTAAAATCATATTCTAAGCCTTGATCAACTTTCTTATGTAATATAAAGGCCAAAGAATATCTTAATGGAACTTCTCCTATAAAAAGCAACTCATTTACATAAAGAAAATGTTTTTTCATACTTGGAATCTTGGTTAACTAATAATTTTCTCTCTCTTTTTTTTCATCAACTCTTTCTCTTATCTCTTAAATTATATATCAAGATAGGAACAAAATAATATATTGGAATAAAAAGTTTGATCCTGAAATTAAAGGAACTAAAAAGAACTTTGAAAAAAAACCAAAGCAAAAATTAGTGAAAAAACAAAAGGGCCAATTTTTTTTCTTACACATAATAGGGACACTTCTTTTTACTTTCTTTAATTTTGGTCCCTTAACTTTCAATCTAGTGAAAAAAATAAAAATCAAATAATTTTTAGCAAAATCAAGAATCGATATAACAACAAGATGTTTTATTGAGACCACGGTAGTTCCATAAAAATACAAGGAACAAATTATTAAGATTAATTCATAATAAACCTAAAATTAAATAATTAAATCAAAGATAAATTAATTAAAAAAATTAAGAACTAAATAAAGGGAGTTGCAATAAATTTAACATACCTTTTAAATTATTTTTAAAAACACAATGATAAAAAATAATCTTTTATAAATACAGTAGTCCAAATATAGATGAATGATGTCTTGAAATTCAATATTCTCAAAAATGAGATTATTTGGTGTTTGGATAATGATTAATTACACATTCAGGTCAATATTCTCAAATATGAAACTTAGAAAATATATTGCCAATGGCAAAAAACTCAATACTTGTAAAATAGTCCCTTTTAAGAGGTTTAAGAACCCTCATATGATAAATTTAGTGATTTTTAGTAACGTATTGCAATGAATAAGAGAATGAACTTTAAATTATAAAAACAAAAGTGTTTATTATTGTTTTTATATAATAAATGCTTTGATAATTAAAGAATAAATACTTTAAGAATAAAAATTGTGAACTCTTTAGTTGGATGATTCATGGGATATATATATATATATATATATATATATATATATATATATATATATATATATATATATATATATCAACCTTTGATCTTTGTCATATTGCTTGAATGAAATGGTTGAAGTATTATTTCCTTCTAATAGCATTAATGATGGATAAATATCATTTACACAATATTAGTGAAGGATACATATCTTTTATGCAATATTAATAAAAAGTAAATATCCCTTAAAGGTGCAATGAGATGATTATTATTGACTTTTAATGTTTTATATCAATACCTATATAAATAAACAAACAAAGTCTTATAACCTAACACGAGACCTCGTGACCCAATATAGAGTTTATAATGATCGTCAATTCCTGACCTATTTATATTTGGAATAATCTCAAGCACAAGGGTCATAAAATTAGATAGTTTGCCAAACCCGCGTGTATCTGGGCTCAACACGTAGCTGAACCTAAAAATGTTGAATTTGATATCTTTGCTAGAACCATATGTACTTATGCTTAATGTGTAACTGAACATATGGATATTATGTTTGGAAACTTGTTAAACCTACGTATACTTAGGTTCAATGCATAATTGAATTCAATGATTTTGAGTCTAACATCTCACTAGACCTACATATATTTGGACTTAACGCGTGATTGGACTCAAATATATTAGGTTTGATAACTTATCAGATCCATGTGTACTTAAATTGAACGTGTAATCAAACTCAAGGATATTGCATGTAACAACTCACTAGACCTATGTGTGCTTGAGATCAACATGTGACTGAATCCAAAGATGTTAGGCATGAAAGTAAGCTTGATTTATATTATCCAAGCTTCACATTCTACCATACCCAAATATGTTGAATTATCACTTTATCTTTCTATATTTAATACAAAATTAAAATAATTAATTTTTAATATATAAAGGTTGATATGCAAACACCTTCTCCTATAATTAAAAAAAAAAGAAAAAAGAAAAAGGAAAGGGGTATTAAGGAATAAAGATATAATAGCTTAAAAGTATTCTTCCAAAATAAAATTATTAAAAAAAATCACGAAATAAATTTGATGTGTTTTTAATTTTCCACCCCATTCAATGGATGAGGAGAAGGACGAGGTTGCGTGTTTAAGGAATAAAGATATAATAATGGCTTGTACCTGTTGGTTTCCCTGAACCTATAATTTGACATTTTAGTGCTCCATGTTTTTTCATAATTTTGTTTAATCAAAAATGTATTAAAATGAGTTTTTCTATCTGTTTTTTTTTCTTTTTTTACATCAATACAACCATTTAAGAGCACCTAAAAATATATTAATTCAATAGATAAACGCTGAAAATCCAACCTCACCCGATCATCTGGCATCCCTCCCTGCAAGATTCAAGATCCAAACCAGAGTTACATAACGAGTGAGTCAAAAACCTGAGTCTGCATCACCATCACCATCACCATCACCAGCTATATACCAAACTCATCGCGACTCAAAATAATAAAAATAACTCCATGATGGGACTGCGTTCTTGGTGCTTGCTACATTGCATTCTCGAAACAAATTCTGTAGAGAGAATACCAGGTGTCGGGACTGTGGGGGAAGAGGGTTTGTGTGGCCACGCAATGCACAGAGGTAATCCATCTCCATTAAAATTTTAAAGCTCTCTCCCTGCCCAAAATGCTGGGTGACCTCAAGCCACTAAGAACAGGGGAAGATGGGATCCGACAAGGCATACTTTGTTTACTCTGTTGTATTCTTCCGTGGAAAACATGATCAGTTTCTCGAGCCCAGAATAATCATGGCTTCCCCCCCACAAACTCCATTATTGTGCAGGATAGCTCTGGAGCAGAATAGACACTCCATTTTCATCGAAAAGCAAACAAAATATCATTTTAATTCGGCAAAGATCTTTGACACCTGCCCCTCTGCTCCTCCTGTGCATTAACAATGGGTGGTGGTGTCCTTATCATGCGCTCTTATCTACCCAGGGACGATGGCATTTCATAAACAATGCGATTAGTGGGTGAAATCAAAGCCGTGTTGCTTAACCAACCTCTTTTTATACGTCGCCCTGTGTCTCTCTGTTGCAAATATATAGTAGATATATATAGAGAGAGAGAGAGAGAGAGAGAGAGAGAGAGCAGTCCGGTTCTCCAATCCAATCAAACAACGAATGAAGTATGAGTTCCTACGAATGATTATTAAATTTAATCCCATCTTACTTGAAACATTTATAATTCAAAATGTTATTCCGACAAGGTTTTAGTTTAAATAAGTAAAACTACTTTTATTGTATTAAGCTCGACTCGAATGATAGAGTTTAATACAGGTAGATTAACATAGAGGATTCATTTAAAGGAAAAGGAATTTGCATCAAATACTTGAAAATCCAAACCCAAGACCGTAAAACCTAATCCATACAAAGAAGATTAGGCAACTTAGTAATCGACTCGCTAGGGTTTTTCACTCTCTGGGCTTGTTTGGGTCTTCATACATGGGCCTCACTTAAAATTCAATAGGGTTTCTTGTATTGGAATCTTTGGGCCTTTTTTCGAGCACGGGAAGCCCAACAGATCTTATACATATACACACACAAGCTAATTGCCCGGGGTTTTATTGTAGTCAGAATTATATTTTTTTTAAATGTATTTTCTTATTAAGAGTGTGATTTTTTAAATTGATATGAATTTGTTTAATAGTTTTAAACAAAACATGAATGATTTTTTTTATAAAAAATGTTAAAACACAATTTGTTTTAAAAAATAAAAGAGAATATTGATCCATAAAAGTTTTTCAAATTATCATTTGTATATTATTATTATTATTGTTATTAATATCATCACTATAATTGTTTTTATTATTATTAATATTCTTAATATTATTTCATGAAATATTGTTATTATTACTATCACCACCATAATTATTGATATCATAATCACTATAACCATAATAATAAATTGTTGTTATTATTATTATTATTAGTAATGTTACTATTATTATGATAATTACAATTGCTACAATTATTATTATTATTATTTCCTAAACAATAAAAATCATAAAATTATTCTGAAAAATAAAATAAAAAACACAAAACTCTAACAAAAAAATAAAAAGAAAACGATAAAATTAAAATAAATATCACTAGCATTAAAAAAAAACCATTTGATTTGAAGATAAATTAACATATACATACATATATCATTGAATAATTCGTATTGAATAATTCATGAAGATGTGGAATTAAAATACTTATTTTCTTACATAAGCACACTTTACACCATTGAAATTTGAATTAAAACAAGGAACTTCTAGAAGAGAGCCCAATATCTTTAAAGACACTATTAATTTTATTTTTTTCATCTGCTCTCCAAGCTCTTAAGCCTGAATATTATTACTCTGACCCACATGTCTGTGTTTCTCCTCTTCTTCCTGTTGCTTCAAAGAGTCATAAAGCGGAGCATTTTTCGTCTCCGGCAACCACAAACTTACAACTCCACTAAAAATGGAGAGGATCCCAAATACGAGGAACGAAAGAGACGGGCTTAAGCGACCGGCGGCGACCAGCAGAGGTGCGATAGAAGCACCCAGCATGAGGGATAGTCTTGATTGTGACATGGCGAAGTTTCTCACGTTGGTCGGGAATAGCTCGACGCAATAAATATACAAGACATCATATGCTATTGAAGCAGCCATGAAACCAACTCCTTCGATGATCAGCTGAGCCCAACTCCCATCTCTAGATTTATCTGCCTTGTTTCCGTGTTTTCCATGAGCAAAAATGATGCAGAGGAGGCATGAAATTCCGGCGAGAAAAGCAGATAGGGAGAAGAGAAGTCGCCGGCTGGTGAGGCCTAGTAGTATAGTGCCGAAGATAATCGCAGGAATTTCCATCAATGCATTGATTCCAACAGAGAAATAAAGGTTGAAATTCAGGTTCTCGACATTCAGCTGAACACCATAGTAAACAAAACCAACTCCAAAACCTGCTATCATAACTGTGATCATCCTTTTCGCAGCCCATTTCGTCCTCCACAGGCTTTCTTTGGTGCATGTTTTGGTCAACGCTTCGTTTTCACCACCCTCTTTCGGGTCGGAAGGATTGGCAAGGCAAAGGTTCTCAGGCAGTGTTTTTCCATTACGCCTCGCGAATTTTCTCAAAACATCTAGGGCTTCTTTGCTCCTTCCCCTGACAAGAAGCCAACGCGGAGATTCTGAGACGAAAGGGAAGGACAGAACTGAGTATGATAGAGGAAGAAGTGATATGATTCTATATAAGTTCCTCCAGTTTTTTCTTGTAGGATAAGCGATTAGAGGAAGGGAAAAAAACCCTGCAGTGAAGAAAAAGAAGCCATATTGGCTGACCGGACCGCGCCATTTGCGTCCGACAACCTCTGTAGCTAGAACAATACAACAAATTCCTATTCCAGATCGAGAAAAACCATTTGCGAATCGAAGTAATGCGTATATCCAAATGTTCGGCGAGAGGGACGTGAGGAAAGCAGTGGCAGAGGACAAGATGCATGAGAGTAGCACTGTTCTTTTTCTGCCAAGTGATGCGTCTGCTAAGTGGCCAAAAAATGCGGAGCCTGCATGCAAAAATATCATTTAACAACGTTAATCACTGTAAAGACGTAGACTAATATTGTTTACAAATGGATTAACAGAGTTAATTACAAAAAAAAATATAATTTCTGATGGACGATGAAGGTGACAGCAGCATGTATAGCTACTTAATATTTTTCTCTCAAGATTTGGTACAAACTTCCAAAACCATAAACCAAATTGATTGTTGAGATTCACAATAACGAATGCTTGAGCGTGTGATTTTCATTACCCAAGAGAGAACCGATGAAGAACATTGACGCAGGTACAGCAGCAAGGAATCTGCGGTCACAAACAAGACCCCATTCTGCAACAATGGAGCTTTCATGGCCGTCGACCCATTCCCAGGTGCCTGGCTTCAGTCCACAAACAGAAGAAACATCACCTCTGCTGCTGCTCGACATGCACAGAGACGACGAAGAGTTATTTATGCATCTCCAAGATTTTGGCTGAGCATCACTGAAGATAGTAACCAATGTGTTTTGAGAATCAAAAACCCAAACTATCGAAACCAAGAGCACATGTAAAAATTGTGACCACCCGAAAGAACCTACGTACTCCTCCACCACCGCCTCCACTGTTAGCTCTAGATTTCTTGCTGCTGGTGATGCTACTCTTTCTCCTAACTGTTGTTTGTTTCCATGGCCAGGATTTGGCGTTGCTTCTTCCATTTCTACTTTCTAATTAATTTAGAAATGTTTGGCTGAAGACAACCAATGTTCTTCCTCCTATTTTAGCCATTTCGTCCATCTTTATATAGACGTTAGCTTTGTCATGAATTCTAGCTAGTTACATATTATTAAACAAATATAATTATGAAGATGAGAGAAAATTTGACAACATAGTTGGAAAAATTTGAGCAGGACATAATCTTTACCATTGTTATTTAGTTAAAGGATCTTAATAAATAAGCAAACATAAACTAAGTTCTGCAATGAAAAATGGAGATCATCATCATGGCCTACAACGTACAACTTTTATTGAGGTTTCGATTGAATATATATATATTAAATACTGTCTTTGTTGTATTATTTCGGGGTTAGTAGCACAATTTGCTTTTATATAATAAGGAAATTCTTCAATTTATATTTATATTCATAATTAAGTTAATTTTATCCCTGCATGACAAATCTTATGATTAATTTTGGAAGTTGTACATGATTATGTCTTATTCTTAAATTGCATACGTAAACCAAACAAATTCATATGCAAACCTGAGTCTGCATCACCATCACCATCACCATCACCAGCTATATACCAAACTCATCGCGACTCAAAATAATAAAAATAACTCCATGATGGGACTGCGTTCTTGGTGCTTGCTACATTGCATTCTCGAAACAAATTCTGTAGAGAGAATACCAGGTGTCGGGACTGTGGGGGAAGAGGGTTTTTGTGGCCACGCAATGCACAGAGGTAATCCATCTCCATTAAAAATTTTTAAAGCTCTCTCCCTGCCCAAAATGCTGGGTGACCTCAAGCCACTAAGAACAGGGGGAAGATGGGATCCGACAAGGCATACTTTGTTTACTCTGTTGTATTCTTCCGTGGAAAACATGATCAGTTTCTCGAGCCCAGAATAATCATGGCTTCCCCCCCACAAACTCCATTATTGTGCAGGATAGCTCTGGAGCAGAATAGACACTCCATTTTCATCGAAAAGTAAACAAAATATCATTTTAATTCGGCAAAGATCTTTGACACCTGCCCCTCTGCTCCTCCTGTGCATTAACAATGGGTGGTGGTGTCCCTGTCATGCGCTCTTATCTACCCAGGGACGATGGCATTTCATAAATAATGCGATTGGTGGGTGAAATCAAAGCCGTGTTGCTTAACCAACCTCTTTTTATACGTCGCCTGTCTCTCTGTTGAGAGAGAGAGAGAGAGAGAGAGAGAGAGAGAGAGAGAGAGAGCAGTCCGGTTTTCCAATCCAATCAAACAACGAATGAAGTATGAGTTCATTCACTGGTGTTTTGCTATGAGTTGGATCATTTTTTTTTAAAAAAAAAAATAAATTGTGCATGTATCATTAATGAGTTTTCTAATACTAAAAAAAAAAAAAAGGCTTAATCATGAACTCAAAATTAGATGCATGTGTTTAGTAAAATAGATTGCGAATCATATATGCAAATAAATATCTAAAAGATTTTAAAGCTAAATAAGAATAAAACAAATAAAATACTTAGACATTTAATTTTAAATAAATTTAAGAATAAAACATAAAAAAAAAAACCTAAAACAAGTCAAACACGAGGGCCTAGTTGGTTCAACATGCTTAGCTCATAATAAAAACATGGTTATACCTTCATGTTTAGACCTTTTCTATTTTTCTTAAATTGAGTGGACACGATAGACCAATGTTTTTTTCAAAAGAAAAAAAAAAACAAATGATGCATACAAGTTATTGTTGTATACGAAATCTAGTTCATGTCATTATCGTTGGCTCCAAAAGGTATTTGTTTGATGAAATTATTTATTAGATGTATTGATATAATTGTAATGGTTAAGCTAGTTTGGTTAGTAAAAACTTTACATCAAAATCTCAATTCAAGTAGTCATTTATTTAGTACCTCCTAAAAAAGCACATACTTTCTAACCCTTCTTGAGAGGTTCCACTCACAAACATTAAGTTTATAGTTGAAAGGTATTGCACTTCATGATTTTAGGTATTGCATTTCTTGTTTTCATTATTTGTCATATGTATAGAACTAACTTCAACATTGGTCATAATATAAAAGATTTTTAGAAGATTATATTCCTCTAAAAAAAAATTAGGGCGTGGATACAAATGTGTTATTAACAAAATCAATAATTCATTTAATTTTCATTTAGTTTTTGCTCTCGATTTCTTAAAGGCTATCGTTTTTTTAGTAGTTTAACACATATACTCATTACCTATTTATGAATTTATAACATAAGATTTTACTGCTCGAACTACATTAAATACTCATCAACAATGAATTACAAGATTTATTAAGATGTGAGTTTTTGCTCATGAAGTTATTTTTTTATTAGAGATTACAATCTAGAAGAAAATAAGGATGATGTATTAGAAAAAAAAGTTAAACCATAAAAGGCTATTATATCTCATTCAAGTTAGATCAACCTTCTTTTAGTATTTTTGTAGTCTAGGATTTTATATTCATAATGATGTCATGTTTGCTTTTGGCACATCAAAGAAACAAATCTTGATCAAGCCTATATTTATACCATGGATATAATATGTTCATGGTAAAACTTCATATAGGTTTTATGTACTTTTATATTCCATGAATAGTCCAACCTTTAATACAAGTCAAGACATATGGTTATCCAATTGATTAAATGTTATTGATAAAAATAGTAATTCATTATTCTTAACAATAGGGACAAAAGTAATGTAAACACGTTGTATTTTAATGGTTAACAACTTGACCTAACAAGAACCTACCTTGAAGAACCAAGTTTTATATAATAATCACTCACACAATATGCCTATAAAAAGATACAAACAAGTAGTCTAAAACCACACTAAAGTTAATCAATCGTTCAAAGAGTTTGCAAGTTCAATCAAGAACTTAATATGAGAATTATTAAACCACACAAAAGATAACAAGAATGTCAATTTCTTTATAAAAAATAGTCTTCCCTCAAAAATGTCTTTACAAAAAGAGTATTTATATTAGAAAGAATCCTAAGCCTAATAGGATACCTTTAACTAATATGAATAAACCTCGATAAATAATAATAATAATAATAATAATAATAATAATAATCGAATTAATCTAGATTAAATAAAGATCATAATATTTCTAAGAAGCTAAAATAATAGTGCAATGTCAAAATTAGTTGATTAGAATCTTTTTATTCCAATCTTTTTGTCATGTCTAAATTGCTCACCTATAGCTTTAATCAGATTTTGGGTCTGCTTTAAGTAAAACACGAAGGCAAAAAGTCAACTTCATTCTGGTTATTGACATTGATTTACCCTACATGAAATAAAAAAATAACCTTAAAGTTTGAAAAGAATTAAATGTATATCAAGCTAGTTGTGTTTTAAATAATTGTAAATTATAATATTAGGGATCGAGTTTCAAGTTTGAGCTTTGAGTTATGAATTCCCAAAACCCAAACAAGTTGGGTTTGGATTTCAAAAATTTATGTTTGTTCAGGTGATTGTTTTGATTTATATATATATATATATAATACAAAACTCGATATATTAATATTCATTATCATCCCAGGTCTAATGATTTGATTGCAACAATTCAAAAGACAATTCACCACTATTCTGGAAGAAAAAAAAGCAAATCAATTCTAGTTAATTTGTAAGACCAGTAGAGGATAGAGGTTATAGGCTTCAGTGTATTGAATTACTATTTATATAATAAAAAATATCAAAAATAATATATTATCATCGTAACATGAAATGATAAATTAATTAAAAACCTAATGGGTAAAATTAAAAAAAAATCCACATTAGATGATAGTTTTTTTTGTAAAAAAAATTAAAAATTAAAGACTAAAATAACACAGAGCCTGTAACAACAAACCTAGGCGCAAAAACCTAGACCAACATTATTATTTTTTTATATAAAGGTACACGACTTGTTATTCATTCAATTTTTGAAAGAAAAAAAATACAGATAACAGGAGCTTAGCCACCTCCAAGTACGCTTCATCCAAACTACGCTACGGGATAAATTTGTTAACAAATAATTGAAAATAATATATCAACCCAGTTCACTGTTCATATGCAAACAGTTAAACCCAGTTCACAACTATTTTAGTTGTGTTTATAATACAATATAATGAACACAATTGAATAATTTTTTTTTGCTTGAGATGAAAGAATGATGCGTGCAAATGCACTTGGCATCAGCATACCGCACCTGCTTCATGATTAACGAGATTTTAACATTACAGAAATGCCAGCAATTAATGTTATCTACAGAACTCATCTTCATTTTCGAATCAGCAAGAGAAAATAGAGAATTCACATCACCTGAACTAGTACAGGTCCAGTGATTCAAGCACCCTGCGAGCTTGGATCTGTAGAGCCATCAACCTCTGTTCTGGATCGACTGTTGATCCAAATTGACTGGCTGCCCAAATCAAGGAGGCTGATTTCTCACCAAGGAGTCGCCTTACATCTTCATGTATGGATGGCATGGGGGCCCTTTCCCTCCCATTAAGATGGCCAATGAGTAGTAGCATGAACTCTCCACATTTCAACCTAATCAGGTGTAAACATATGCTTCGTTAGCAGTCAGATCTGAATTAAACGATACAGGTCCATCTTAAATTATATAAAAAAGGAACTTATCACTGGTAAATCTTAAAAAAACGAATTTTCTATGTAATCAAAAGAAACGATGCAAGACTTGCTTTACTTCCAATAACATCTTCGACATGACAAACAGTACTGATAGCGCCATGCTGTACAATGGAAGCAAACAGGGGTGATGAAAATTAATAAATACCTGAGATTCTCATCCACTTGCTTGTCCCTAATGACCACAGTTACTTCCTCAATACCATTACATGCTTCGAAATCCTGAGTATATACAAGTCAAAGTAAACAGGGATGCTAAGTAGAGAAGAAAGAATTTTCTTGATCAATTAACATCATGGTTGATTTGACTTCTAGAAAATAAGGACAACTACTTTATATGGTTAGCACAACTGTTTTTCAAGGTCATTGTATCAGCCTTGACCAAGTAATTCATGTCCTCTAACATTATGCATTTAATTGTAAAGAGCAGAAATCAGCCGTATGGAACTCATGGAAAAGCATGCCCAAAAAGCAAATCAAGCCTAGTTATTTCATCCAAATTGATGTTGGGTGTATTGGTATACTATGACAGGTTACAATTTCTGATCTAGTCTACAGAGTAGGCCCAGTTCAGCAATGATTAGGTATTATAATCAAGTCATTTAGGAACTACTATAACCATAACTGAGATTAAACTCCAGCAGAGATGAAAATATTGATGCTGAGGTTGCAAAAAAGAAGCCTAATTCAATTCAAAACAAGATCAAGAAATGACAATCCAATTACAAAGAAAGTGAGATATGAATAACTTCTCTAGATCCAGGGAATTTCTAGGATTAAACCAGCATGATGTTGATAGCAAAGAAAAATTCCAGGTCTAGCAGCACAGAATGTTCATAGTGGAAAATAATAAAGAATACTTGAACAGAAAATGTTGAGAGAGACTCTTGCATCAAGATGATTGTTTGAGAGACATGCCCATACACCAAAGTGAAGTAGCAGATTCTAGTAAATCAAATAAAATAAACAAAAAATGTGTACCCACTAAATAAGAGCATCACAGTAAATCAAGTTCTTGGTCTTCAAGTTACATGAAACCCAACTATACTGGATCTCTGAAGCCTATAATTAAACTTGCACCTACACCAATACAAAATAGAGACACTCTGACAAACTAAAGTTAGAAATGCAGTTCATTACAAAGCCAAACTTAATAAGGAAAACAGGAGAAATAGAAAACTGAATTAGTTAAAAGTGGTCTTTTCTAGATCCCACATGAAACATTACATAATCATTTCTAGAAGATGTTGAGCCTTATTACATGTTTATTGATTAGTATGTAGATGTTTGGTGAAACCAAGTGGAATGTTGCCTGGAAATTGACTTCAACCCATGGAGGGAGAGTGTCACCCAAAGTATGAGACTTGCTAGTTTAAGCCAACTCATGCTATGATCATCTTTAATCTCTGCTTTAAGGGTTACAATGGATTCCTTATCTAGGTGAATTAGCATACTTAGAGCTAATTTTATTAATTCAACTAGCTTACATGTGGCATCCACAAAATAACCACGCCATGGTCATATTCAATCCATGTTCCAGAAATGAAAGTTTGACTGCAATTAACATAACCTAAATAAGCTCCCGGTAAAGAAAAACAAATGAGGAAAAGATGACAGAACCAATTAGGCAGGCTCTTTTAGCATTTGCCCCCATTGGATACCCTTTCACATCTACTTCCAAAAACTTTGAGTCCAAATATTTCAGAAGCAGTGTAGTTCAGAGTTTGTATAACATAAACGATTACGATGACTGATTTCATTCAATAAATTCTACCCTGATACTACCAAAACGTAAAACATGAATAGACTGAAATTAAACATTTACTAAGCTTGCTCTTAATATCTTGCATCAGAATGTATGGAATAGAAATCAGTTTGCTTCGAAATTTAAATATGAAGAATGAGAATGATGGGACAAAATCCATACCAATTGATTGGGTGATGAATCCAACATTATCGAAATTAGAGCGTCTAAACAAGCACTTTTCTCCAATACACCTCTAGTCGACAAAATCCGCATCAAAACCTAAAAAATCAAAACCAAAAGCTCAACTTTAATGCCTGAACAAATCATCAACACGCACTACAAAATTCATTTTCTTTAAAATCCAATTCTAATAACCACCTGAATTGCCTTGTACTGATGAGCAAAAACAGTACTCTCTCTATGAAGCAAGCAACAACCTTCCAAAACACGTAGCGCAAGCGCGATTTCTGCATCCGTCGGAGGACTCGTAATCCTCATTGGCTCCACACCAAACACATGATTCAAACTCTCCACATTTTGCTCCTCTTCCCCCTCTTTCAACGAGTTTTGAAACAAAACCGGAACCACTAAAAAAAATTTACCAATAAATAAAAATTACAGAAAATAAAGTAATCGAAAAAGGCAAAGAAGCGATTCAGAGCTGGTTACCTTGAAGATCCGGTAAAGATTGCGTTTGGCAGAAAAGGTTGATAGTGGAATCTGATTGAGCGACGGATCTGAGGAAGTTAAGGAGAGAGCGGAGGCCACGGAGGCGGAGGAAAGAGAATTCGGCGCGAGCATCTCTAAGGCTTGTACGGAGAGCGAGTGTTACTTCTCTATATAATCTTTGCTTGTTTAATGAATTAACTAGCTCATCCACCGCTGTTGCCATGGATGACGACGGTTGTTGTGGTTGCGGCTCCGCCTCTGACGACGGTTCTCTTGTTTCTTTCAGTGCTGCGCTCCATAATGGCTTCTTTAGATGCATTTTGGATTTGTCAGTGGACTGTCGTTCTGTGAGCTATGCAATGGCGATTGGAGAGAGAAGGTGCGTTTCCTTTGTAGGAATTTACGAAATTGCCATTGTATAAAATAAAGAGCAACAGGCAAGTCAGTCCCCACACTATATAAATCATTTTATAAGGTCCATGGGTGAAGGTGAGGATGCAAAGTGATACAACTGCAAGGACATCAAGCTAATAAGCATTTTTTTTTATGCGTTTGTGTGATTATAAAAAATCAATTCATTATATTTATCATTTATTTTGAAAAATTATATATTATTTACAAATGATTTTTATAAATATTAGTTTCATGATTTAGCCCCAAATGTCAACACAGAGAATAAAAATAATTTTATCTGTTAATACTTGCAATTGGTGAATTATGTGATTTTTAGATTTACATAGATTATTCTATCTATTGATACTTGTAATTAAGAAAAGAATTGTATTTTATATATTTTTGAATAATATTTTATATTTAAAACATATATATATATATATATATATATTATTTGACAAGTTAATTTGGAAAGAATAAAAATTAAATATTTTAAATATATTTTATAGTTATAATATTTTTTGTATTTAAGTATTTTAACTCATTATAAATTATGTTGTTATCATTAACTATCGAATACATTAATATATAATGAGAAAAATGCAAACAAACACGATCAAAACTTTATAAATCAACCACGCTACAGTGTTTGTTATTGATGTTTTCTATTGACTAAAATTATTTTAATACTTTTCACATAAAAAAAAGGGCATGATTGAAAAATTCTGCTGATGACTTATTTTTTCTAAAAAAAAACAATTTAAAAATATTATTATTTGGAAGTTAACTCTAGAGATGCATTTGAAACGACTTATATAATTGGGAGACTGATTTGTAGTTTTCCCTACAATAAAACCAAATAAAATTTAATTCAAAAATAATAATGAAAATTTCGTAACTTGCAACATCGTTTAAACTTAGTTCAAGCATCATTTTTTGGTAAGAATATTGATTAAATCTTCCAGGTGTTTTTTAAAAAAATTCTGAAAAGTAATAAAAAGATTTCAAAAATAACTAAAAAATATTAAAAATTCTGAAACGACATCATTTAAGTTTACAGTAAGAAAAGGATCACTTGTTTTTTTTAGCAGTAAACGTTTTGCGCCTTCACTGATTTCATACAGCTGTCACAGAGTCATGCCAACCATGATCAGTGCTCTTAAATATACCACGAAAATGGAAGGAAGCCATGTACATGGAAGCTTGACTCTGGATTTATGTCCTGAAAATGGTAAGAAAAACGTTTAGCATCAGCAATATGTAAAACCAGAGGTGATGATATCTAATTGAAGTTATATTTTATTTATCTATTTTTCATGAATGAGGATAGAACTGATCAAGGAAACATTATGAACAATAGAATGAATGTTTGTTGCAAGGTTGTCATTGATGATTTGTTTTTTCAATTGAAGCAGAATGTTTTGGTTTCGGAGTTCGACGTGTCGTTTCAGAGTTATATTGTTTGTGTGTGTATAATTAAATATATTAATTTTAAAAAAAAATTAGTTCAAATCCAAATAAATAAAATTATTTAGAATTGTGCAATTTAATCTAAAATAAGACACAATAAAATGATTTTCTGAATAAGATTATAAACATGTACAATATTACGAGAATGTTATCACTAATCTCACAAGGCCATTATATTCTTTGATTGCTCTGAAATTTTAACATAATATATATAAATATGTTAAGAGACTCCTCGTAAAATTTTATCTCAATCTAACAGTTGAATAAAGAGATATGATTAATATTGTAAAATTATTCATTACTTAAAAAACACTATTTGGCCGAAAAGGAATGGGCAAAACAAAATGGAACATTTTGGCCGGTATTTGGCCGAAAAATATGGAATGAACCGAAATTTAAACGGAGATAAAAACGATGCCATTTTATCTTCTCTTTTTTTTAACTAGTACAGAATTATTTTGGCCGAAAACAAAACTAACAACCCTGGTTTGTTGATGATATCTTAAGAGTATGTAGATGAAAATCAGGCAGAGAGGTTGAAGGATACGGAAATAATACCTGCAATTTTGAGGAGCTCTCCAGGAAGGCGATGCTGAAGCTCTTTCATTTGGAGGCAACGACGTGTAGTTTTTCCAATCTTCAAGCACAATTTTAAGATCATGAACTTTAGTCCCCAAACCATAGCAGCAATTTGCATGCATGGTGCAGACCTTGTTAAAATCCTTGCTGCGTTCACAAAACCCACCAAAGTAAGCAGTGTCCAGAAACCTCATGGATCAGTTCAATCTTTTTGAGGACACGATCTTTTTTAATCTTGTTCAATACATCTTGATCGTGTTTACCAGGATATGTTTTTCTAGACATGAACCAGAACCTGTAGAACAGAATCGTCCGAGGATTTGATCTGACATAGGTAAACCCTCCATTGGGTTGGTTGTTTTTGTCTTCAGGATTGCCATAATATCTGTCACAAGCTATCTGAAAATCTACCTGTGGATAGAACCGTGGAAATGGATTTCGAAGCCACATAATATCAGCATCCTGGAAAAGGAAATTGAACAAGTTAGATAGCAGAAATTAAAATGAACGGCTAGTCCTGAAACTAGACTCAACCTTCCTCCCAATTCACTCGTGTTTGTCTACGGTTGAAGTGTTTCACACACCCTAGAAGTTTTCTCCACAAACTCTAACCAATTTCGGCAACCAAGAACACAAGTAATAGATCATATACAATACAAACAAATTACAAAAACAACCCAACTTTTATTAATCCATCAATTAAAGAATACATCGTTAAAGAACCATCTCATCTAAAAACTTAAGCTGTTAGTTGAGATCCTAGAATATGATTTATATTATTCTCTAACATACTCCCTCAAGTGAAAGCTCTTTAAGCTTAAAACTTACACAGACTCACATTACCTTGTGCTTGAGATTCGAACTTATGACTACTGGGTTAACAAGATTCTGATACCATATTAAAATTTAAGTTTTTAATTGAAATCTTAAAATATAATTTATATTATTTTATAACATACAAAAATAAAACCAAAAGGGTAAGCTGCTTTGTACCGTGAAAACAAAGCTGTAGCCCATCTGAAGAACAGTATTCAGAAACTCTATTCTTCTCCACATCATCTTCAGGTAATCTTCAGACATGAAGGGTGCCTCGGTTGAAGAATCAAGCCCTTCAGTTGTGAGAGCATAGCAATGTGGATGTATAGCCAAGCAACGGGCATGAGCCTTCTGATCCATGGATATTATCACCAGATTATTCAGGAGCTTTTTAGTTTCGATTCCAATTTGGAAACTCTCCAGGAAGAGATCGAATACAGATCCAGGCTCTGCCCATGCATCATTCAATGTTGTTAGGATCACAGTCTTACCTTTCATGGATGCTTTGCTCAACACTCTCTCCAATTCCACATCAAATTTCATCTGCAATGGCATGAAATACAGTGGTCATTATAAAATACCAAACGAAAGTGTATGTTAGAGAATAATATAAATCATATTATGGAGCTTTTACTTATAAGCTTAAGCTTTTTAGGTAAAATGGTTCCTTAACATGATATAAGAGCCTTATTGACCTAGTGGTCACGAGTTCGAATCTCACCATCTCCCATTCTATTTGATAAAGAAAAATCAAGCACAAGGTAATGTGGGTCTGTGCAAGTTTCAAGATCAAAGGGCTTTCACTTGTAGGGTGTGTTAAAGAATAATATAAATCATATTCTGAAATCTCATCTATAAAGCTTAAGTTTTTAAAGAAAAATGGTTTCTTAATAATATACGGTGGATTAATATGGGAGTTGTTGTTCACTTTGTTTTTACACAAGAAAATGAAAATTTTAGTATATTTGAAAGAAAAAAAATTAATGGGCTTAAAAACTATAATTTTAATATATTTTTAAATAAAAACCATAAAAAATAATCAATAGTAAACACACTTTCAAGAATAAAATATTAATTGGGAATGAATGCATGTTGCAGGTCTGACTTGATCTACAGTGCTGCATTATTGCTGAGGTGATGGTCATCTAATGATGCAACTTTGAACACATTAGCTTGTCACTGTTGCGTCAGCAAACATTTCCTGTGTGGTCACTGTCATTCTATGATTGTTGTCGGCCCGCATTGAAGACTGATTCGTGAAAGTGTTTATAACCTATAGTTTTTTTTAATTAAAACGATATTGTTTCTTAAGAAAAATAATGATATCAATATTGTTTATATTAATTAAAATTTACCAAATTATTATTATTGCTGGTTAAATAAATAAGTTAGCTCGAATTAACTTGTTTTTCAAGTTAAGTTTTAAAATTTTCAAAATAACTAATATCTTAATCTCATTAAGCATTGCCACTCATTTAGAGTATGAAATAGTGATTTTTTTATGTTTATGTTTTATATGGTAGCTCTAGTTATTGATTTTGAAAAATTACTCAATTACTTTTTTTTTTAGATTATTAGGGCCTTGAGTTTTATGATTATCTTTTTTGTTTTTTTTTTAAGATTATTTTAATTTTATATTCTACATTGCAGGCTAGTCGAGTTGATTTAGGTTGATTTTTAAAAAAAAATAAAATAAAATAATTTTATTTTATTTACTTTTATCTTTAACATGAGATTATTCGATATAAAATTACTGGTCCTTAAACATCTTGAATTTTTTTTATAATATGTACAAATATTTATTTTCTCAATTGGTTGTCGACCACTTTTAGATATCATTTTTCTTATCATTTATTTTTTAATTATATCATCAAATTAACCAAGAATATTAAACTTACTCCAATCTATGATTCAAATCTCAATTTGTTTTTACTTTTAAACATTATCATCATATAAATATATATTTTATATTAAAAAAATAAACTTGCTCATGACATAGCATAAACTATTTATCTAGTTTTATCTATAAAATCGAAGTGGGTAGAAAATGAGATTGTGGTAATAATAACAAGAAAAGAAAAAACAGACTCTGCTTTGAAAAACGTCACATCAAGTTGTTTCACCTTTAATTGATGTCCACTGAATTTATAGTGTCAATAATTTTTTGCTTAAATATTTTTTATTATTATTATTGGAATTACATGAGCTATCCCATCGAGAGCTACATAAACCACGTCATACACTAAACTAATTCGTCAAATTTTTTATTTTTTATTTTAAAATAATATAAAAACATCAAATTTTTTATTTTAAAATAAAAAGTAAAATATTTTTTTTCATAAATATTTTTTGAAAAGCAATATCAAACAAGACCTCTATTATTTTCACTGCTACAAGAGTCGGCCTCAACCTCGTAGCTAGTGAATTTAATATTTATTTATTTAGAAGTATAGTTAAAATTATTTTTTAAAATATATTTTATTCAAAACTCATCAAAATAGCTTTTTTTTTAAATTATTTTTAATATCAACATATAAAAATATCTAAAAGCATCTAAAATTTTAATCTAAACTAAAATATAAAAATATTTCACTATCTAGGTTAGGATTATTTTCAAGAGCACAAAGAAATTCCTTTTGAAATCTCCTCCACCACATATTAAAAAGTAAAGACTTATAAATGGTCTCTCATGAATCCTGCCCCAGTTGCCTTTCCCTTTTTCTGTTTTTTAGTTTGCTTTCAATTTAAGATAATAACCTTTGAATTTTGTTTTGTCTTAGTGCATACTGGGATCTGATTTTGATTGAGTTAGTAAGCATTTTAATATATATACATATATATAATCTTTTTTTATTATTATTAAAAGTAATATCGTTTTAAAATGTTTTATTTTTGTAAAAATAAAACTTGAAATAACCTGCTTGATTATTGTTAAACCAAATTAATTTACCCGGCTCGATATCTAGGTTTTGAACCGGTTCACCACTATATAACACTATGTAACTATGATTTTTTTCAAGAGCACAAAGAAATTCATTTTGAAATCCCCTCCACCACATATTAAAAAGTAAAGACTTATAAATAGTCTCTCATGAACCCTGCTGAATAAAAAAAAAAAGGCAGCTTAAATCCCGAAAAGAAATATGAGACATGTGATTTACTTTATACACGTTATGAGAGTATTAAGTTATATATGTTAAGTTAATAAATTATTACTCGATGGATATTAGTATTTTATTTTATTTTATTTTATTTTATTTTCTAAAAAAGGGAATTAAAACCATTATTTTGTAAGGAAAAGCTAAATTTAGTTCTCGAAAAGAAATCCCAAGATCGTCACCATTTGATTGACTGGGGATCCACCAAACAAATTCACAAAAGAAAAAATTCTTCCTTTGACTACATAAAATGGAGTTTTCAAATATTATTAATTCCACTTTAAAAAATTTATGTTATTTTCCTTGTAAATGAATAATCCAATCATACTAAGAATAGATTATTAAATTTTAAATCATTTTTTTTTAATTACTATAGATTATTGGTATTATTTTAGGGACAAAACATTGTCTTCATGTTCCATGCACTCCAAACCAGAGTTTATAAATCCCGTTCCGTTCCGGCCGAGCAGCGAACGGCCCGTTCCAGTGCAAAATCCGGGACAAAACGGCGACGTTTTTGTCCCCGGGTTGAATTCCGGTGGGATCCGGAAAATCCGGCTAAATTCCGGCCGGAACGTTCCGGTTCCGTACCGGGCGTTCCGTTCCGGGTTCATAAAAAAAAAAAGTCGAAAAACCAAATGAGGAGGGAAGTAGACGAAGAGATTCACAGGACAAATCATTTAGGACACACAGAGCTCGAACAACCCTTCTATTGGAAGCATTCTTCCAGATCTTCAGAGGCCGGTCCAGATTTTGCTTCAAACCCTTTGGTAGACAAGATGGGTGCTGGATGAACAAATTCAAAAATGGATATATGGGGTTCACTCGGATTATTAGTGATGTGAAGGCCTTTCTGGAAGAAGACATGGTGGTGGCCGCCATGGATGGACAAGGGAGGAAGAACCTTGAAAACAAGTTATTTTCATTTGAGCTCGTGGTTGGAATTTTCAAGATTTCATTTCCCAGAGAAAATTGTTCTGATCGATGAAGCCTTTTCCCAGAGAAAGAAAGAGATAAGATATGCAAGTGGGACTATTTTATACTTAGTTATAAATAATAATAATAATAATAATAATAAAAATAACTAAATAAAAATACGTTTCTAACTTTCTAGGGGGTTTATAAATTAATAATAATAATAATAATAATAAGAATAAGAATAAGAATAATATTTTTTTTAGGGTTAATTTTTAAATATTATTTTAAATTTCAAATCTCAAATTTGTGGGTCTTTTAATTATATTTAAATTTATTTTTTTTTAATTTAAATATAATTAAAAATAATAATTTTATTGTTGGAGGATTTTTCAAAAGCAATTATTTAATTATATAACTTACTCCTATTTATTATATAATTAAACTATATATAAAATACTTGAACTTTATTAAAATAAGATAAAAAAATGGTTCTTTTATTAATGATGTAGAAGATATTTGATTTATATTTTTTTTATTTTCGAACATTTTACTCTCATAATATTTTGGAATTTTAGAGATGTTTCTAATTTTGAGATTATGTTTTTTTGACTTTGTGTTTGTATTGTATAATTTAAAGTTCATTTATATTGAATTTAAATTATACTTGTTAAATTAATATTTTATTTTTTTTCATATATATTATTAAATAAATATGAACAAGTACAAAACCCAAGAAACACGAATGACCCAGAATCGAACGTTCGTTCAAACAAAAAACCCGGAACGGTACCCGGAACGGATTTTACAACTATGCTCCAAACACTCCTTAAATTTGTAGTTTTGATTCTAAAAGTAATATTTTAATTATTATATTCTATAACAAGAGGATAAACTACGTTTTAGCCCCTGTGCATTCAGCAATCTTCCATTTTAGCTCGTACGGTTCATGAATATTTTTCAATGGTGAATTGATTTTATGGGATGATTTTGTGATTTGTTATCATATAGAAGAAGCATTGGGAGAGTTTTATCCACCCCAAATCTTTAAAAATTATGAATATATTACATGTAAATGAATAATGATTATGATTAATATGATGAGCACAAAATACACAATCCATTGCAGTCCTCCTAAGGATTTTCCTCACCTAAAATTTAAGATAGAAGTGAAAGAAAAGGAAGGAAAAAACACTTTCTGATAGGTTCCATGCTTTCATTATACTAGCTATTCAACATTCAAGAGCAAGATTGAAACCTTTTCAAAAATAAAGGGCTGATATTGAAGAAGTTTAAACTACAGGACCTGAGGTGAAACAAAGTTAAAACTTCGGTGACTAAAGTATAGTTGACCCAAAAACAAAGACGTAACAGAAATCGTACTAAGGAAGGTTGTCGGGATATACTGGAGTCCGGACAATAGAGCAACAGTGTTTGATTCAACATCAAAACAATGAATGAGAGGGAGTAATCTAGAGTTAAAAATGCTTCAGCTAGACAGGAAACAGAGAAGTTCATATATGTTCTGCCTCTGGATTCTGTACTGGAACGCGTTGATGATGTCTGTGATTTTGGTTCTTGGGCAATTTTGTTTAGGTTTCATAAGCAGCTAATATAGACAGCTAGCTACGTGAAGAACTAAAGAAGAAGATGAACAGAACTTTCCACGCATATCGAGCCATCAAGAAAAGTAATCGACACCCAGCAAAATTAATGAAGTAAATTTAAGCATTAAAAGATCATGAATGGAAAACTGACCTTGTAAGTTTGCTGGTATATCATGGAAAGTGAACCCGAGTCAGAGGAGGAGCCGAAGGAGCTAGGCATGAGTTCGAAAGGGTCGGCAAATTCGTACAAAACAAGGCAAGAAACTGCGAGAACTCCGAGAAACAAAACTGTGATTCTTACATCTGGTTTGTGGATGAGCCCAGTAAAAACTATGAACAGATCCATTCATGGAGTCACCACCAGTACCAGTCATTTTTCCCTGCATGCATCTGATGATGAATCGCGCTTTCTAATTAATTCCTAGCTTTCTCCAGATAAGAACTAGTCTATCTTGAAGTCTTTATGTGTGCACAGTTGGTCAGCAGGTCAACCTCGTAGCTCTCTCTCTCTATACTCTATATTAATTTCATTTCCTAGCCAGAGATGGCGAAATCTTGTATATTATTTATTTATATATTTAGTTTGTTAAGTAATCATCTCACCTAAAAGCTTAAGCTTTGTAAGTGAGGCCCCCATAATATGATTTATATTATTCTCTAACACACTCCCTCCAGTGAAAGCTCTTTGGGCTCGAAAACTCTGCATGAGCTCACATCACCTTGTACTTGGTTTTTATCAAATAGAATGGGGGGTGGTGAGATTCGAACTCGTGACCGCTGGATCAACAAGGCTCTAATACCATGTTAAAGAACCATCTCACCTAAAAACTTAAACTTATAAGTGAGACCCCATAATATAATTTATATTATTCTCTAACATGGTTTAGTTTTTTATTCGTTTTTGATCCAGCTTATTTGTTGAGCTAGATACTCGTTCAAGTAGGAGGCGTGACTACTGGTACGATCATGGCTGCTGCTAATAAAGAAAGGCACACGGAAATAAAGCAAATTGTCAAATAATTCAGTGGAATATCTTTCTTGAAATCATCGATCGAGGCTTCAGCTCATGTAAGAGGGTATTTAATATAGAAATTACCTGCAAATTCCATTGATTCTGCTGGTCGCCGATGACTTGTCCAAGAGCAGAATAGAAAGAAACCTTATTTTAACATACGAAACCTAGTTTAAGAATAGTACTCGTAGCAAGTGGGGTCTTGGTCTATCAGTTGAAGGGACTTGTTTTTTTTTTTTGCACCGTGCACTCTTGTCATCCCCGTGGTGTCTTATATGCTCATTGAGTTTGCAGGATGTTCAGTGAGTTTAGTAGTGCATGTAAGTTGACCCTGACACTCCCAGTTATATAAAAAAAAAGAATAGTACTCGTAAGAAAATTCATTACAGTGGAACCAGAATTGTACACGAATACGTAACTTTACCTTCAGTGTTATTCATTTGTTGGCACGGTGTTGCTGCTGTTGTTCTTTGACGATAATTCGAGACAAATTCCACGATCAGTTTTTATATATACTTTTATTGTAATTAAAGTAGATATTTATTTAAAAAAACGATTTAAATTATGAATGAATAAATAGATTTCATTTAATATTGCCGAGCATGTTTATTTTATAATATAAATCTTGATATATGAGAATTAATTAAAAAATAATTTAAAGGGACGGAAAGGACCGTCTCTTGACAAATTCATTTCAGGTCAATGAGTCAGCTTATTATGGCAATTCTATTTTGTAAATCAATTCAAAGATAAGGTTACGTGCGTCACTTGAATTGACTTCACCGGGTCGGCTGAGGAATTAATTGCCCCCATTAATACTTTTAATCAAAACAAAAGTATTGTTTTTTTTTGTTTTTTTGTGAGCCGGGTCTTTTATTTTACGTGTATCTTGCGTGTATCTCAACTAAATTTTCGAGTTTTTATACTTGTTGCCATCAAAGTTTTTTTCACGCAAGAACATGTTAAGCTACTAGTTTCTATACTCTAATAAAATATAGCTAATAAAATTCCAAACCCTGAATTTTAAAAGAAATATCTTAATCTTTATTAGTGGACTAAACTTCTTAGATTAAAATAAAAACAAAACATAAGTGTTTCTAACGTGTGTGTAGTAGTAACTTAAGTATTTGGGTCACCTTGATTGAACACAAATATAGAGCCAGTTTGTTTCTATGGTTGTACTGTTGTTTGCTTAAAATTTGATTTTTATTTTATTTTAAATGAATTTTTTTAGTGTTTTTAAATCATTAAAAAATATTATTTTGATATATTTTTAAATAAAAAAGCACTTTAAAAAACAACCACAACAGCTGTGCAAACCAGACCCATATTATTTCGATTCATACACTTGTCCCAAGATTTAAACATAATTTTTGATGTAGAAAAGTAGATTCAATGAGACGGCACGTGGAATTAGATTCAAGATGGGGAAAGTAAATTAAAAAAAAAAATGATTGTTGAAATAAAATAAAGTCGTTGTTGGTATGTAATATAATTGGACTAACCGGGTGGGTAAACTCCGCCAACAGATTTGATGGTGTCAAGGGTGACTTTTCTCTTTGATTTTCATAATTTGCAACATAAACAATAGATTATGACATGTGAATGAACTAGAATCTTCTATTTGCGCACACATTTTTTAGTTCCTTGCTAAATCTTCTATTTGCGTACATATCATAATACATATTGCTTTTCCAAGTGTTTTTTATTTAGAAATATATAAAATAATAATTTTTTAAAATTTATTTATTATATCACAATTAAAACATAAAAAATAAAAAAATAAAAAATAAAACTTTGAAATTGTTCACTTCTCAATTACATACGAGACTATCAACTGATTAAGTATGTTGATATTTTTTCAAGAGCTCTAGAATTGTATATTTCTCAATTGCATTGTTAATAATTTTTCTTTACAAATGAAATCATTGATTGATTGAAAAATCATCAGTGATATTTGAGGGGGTTTTGAAATTTTTTTATCAATTTGAAATTAAATGTTATAAGCGGAATCATCGATGGATTAAAAATTTATTGATGATATCTGGGAGTTTCTGGAAATTTTTAATTAAATTTTTTAGTTGATTTTCAAAACCATAAATTATTGACAATTGAAAAAGGTAATTTTGTTCTTGAGCTCATCGATAAAATTAATACGATAGATTGAGAGTACATATAAAGACATAAAATTTCATCGATAAATCTAAAAGTTATAGTAACGTTGCATATGGCACATGGCACTTCTTCGTTGACCAGACACTCTAGCCACGACGAGAACAGAGCAGCCAAGACAACTTCTAATAAATGAAACGACATAGTTTCTGTTTTTATTATTCATCATGCATTTCTACGTTCCGAGTAATTTACTCCAGCCTTGATTTCTGCAACTCTCGATGACTTTCTCTCATGTGAAGTAGTAATAAAACTTCCTCAGGATGTAATATACTATAAGAAGGGAAATGATCCTGAGCAACCACCAGCTGCAGTTTCTCTGTGTGCTGCTGCTTTGTCGACGTGCAATGGTCATTTGCCCTAAACTTTCGCTGCCATTCCTGCAAAAAAAAGTCTCTCCTTGGGTAAATAAAGCCTGGTTTTGGTTCCAGGAATTTACCAGAGAAAATATCATAGAGGTGAAATGTATATATATATGGTATGAGAAAAGTTCATTGTCTTCACCTTTGGCTCTGAGGCTGCTGGGGTTGTGCCTTCCTGTCAGCAGTCAAGAAGATCAAAACGAGAATCAGCTTGTGATAAACTAGAAAATCAAATTAATTTTGATTAAATTAAGGTGGGGTTAGATGAAATGCCTTTGTGTTAACTGAGTTTCAGGCACTGACAGTGGGCCCTCCTCTACTCGCGGTTTGGCTTTCTGGGTTGGAAGTGGTTGATGAGGTTCAGCTACAGCAGCCGGTGCTGATTCTTGGGGTTTAGTTTTTGAAGATGATGGTGTCTGTACAGGAGGTGCAAATCCTGGGATTGGAACGTTCCTTGCCTGTCACGCATGGTAGATAAATTAGAGGTCTAATTTCCTACGACTTGTGGGTTCATACTACGAACTGTCTAAGATTACCCACCAAATTCCTGAATTGGAGATTGTAAAAGGTTTCAATGTATCTCTGCTTCATAAGCTTCTGTTCCTTGTTAATCTGCCTCCAAAATCCGTAAACAGATCCCATGTTCAGCACTTTGTTTGCATAAATCTTCCACGTATAGCTGCAAGAAACAAGTATGATTAGTTTCTGATGGAAGTTTATATCTGATATCAGGTAGCGTTGAGAATTCACCATTCGTAGATTCGTTGGAGACCAGTTGCCGACATCTTGTTCCAATATTCAGCATCTGTCTTGCACTTGTCGAAGAAATCTGCTATCTTCTTGCTAGACTCAGCTCCATTGTTGGGGTCAGTGTGGAATCCTGAGACCCCATCGACAATAATTTCTGCCGGGCCACCTTGATTGGTGGCGAAGGTGGGTAGTCCACAGTTCATTGCCTCAATTACTGTGAGGCCGAAGGCCTCGTAAAGAGCAGGCTGAATAAAAGCTCCCTTTGTATCTGCAATGCAGCGGTATAGCTCTCCGTTTCGGTATCTGTCAGATTGAGCTGCTATCCATCTGAACTGGCCCTTGAGCTGGTATTTCTCAATCAAGGAATGCATCTTTTGTATCTCAGCAATTTCCTCTCTGTCATTTGATTTAGATGGATCAAAGAATCCTGCCACAACAACGAGATTCACCAGGTTTCTTAGCTTTGTATTCTTTCCATACCACTCTGTCAGCCCTGTGATGTTTTTTACTGTATCCAGTCTTGCCATGGAGAAGATGATCGGTTTCTTCCTGTCAGCCAGATATCCACTGTTCCAGGCATTTTTTTCTTAATTAGTTTCAGCTCAGAACAATAAATACAGGCTTTCTGAGCTAGTGATAACTTTAGAATCTTATCAGAGAAAGGAAACTTCATGAAAACTCACATGTGCTCATAGTTATCCTCATTGTTATAGAGCAGTTCTTCAATGGCAGGATGAAAAGAGGTCAGCCGCTTCTGTTTCTCGGTGTAGGGGAAGTAGACAGATTGGTCAGCCCCAGGGGAAGCAATGTTGAACTTCGGATCAAAGACATTGATCCCTGACACTACACGGCAAAGTCCTGGCATGGTAAAAGCCACATGGCTTTCATACTGTCCTGGTCTATTCTTGCTGAAATTGAAGAGAGTTTTTCGTTAGAAACACAGATTATATTGGTCAATAGGCCTGCTTAGAATTTATGATAGCAGGTAGAAGACTAACCTTCCTGCAATTTCTTGATATGTGCTGGTTATGATAAAGTCAGCAGTATTCATCGCAATCATGTCTGCTGTGAACTGACAGGAAAAGTGATACTTGGGTTCTAATTCCTTCCATTTGGCATCAGAATCTTCGTACTTAGTTTTCTCCAAAGCATGAGCAATAGTTCCCTGAAATTACATCAGGCCCAATTTCAGAATAAGTATGAATGATGGATCATTCTACGTTCTTTAATTGAAAATTTTGAAAGCTAAATACAGAGTAATAAGCTCAAACCAGAGTTACGCCAAGTTTCTGAGCCACTAGAGAAGCCACCAAGTTCCCATCACTATAGTTCCCAATGAACAGATCAGGTTTACAGTCCATGTGTTCAAGGATCTTATCCGCAGCATCCTAGTGATTGATGATGAGCCAGAGAGAAACACAAGATTATCACGATCAGAATGTGTTCAAGAAAAACAAACTGAAAATCGCAGAAGGAAATGGAGCCACATGCCTGAGCAAATCTCTCGAGGTAAGGGTACACATCGAAACGGGAGACCCATTGAGGGAGAACCCCTTTCTCTGTCTTGAAAGGGACCCTAACAATGTTGGAGTGTTTTGTACCGAAAATCGGCTCCACCTCCTGGTTGCACCTTGTCCCTCCAGCATGTGGTATCAGTCGTGTTATCTGTAAGCAATTAAACAGCAGAAAGAAAAAAGAAAATAATTATCTTCAATTCAACTCTTTAATTAATTGAGTGAATAAAGATAAACTTTGGTGATGTTCATATATCTGTCTCACCACAATAATCTGAGGCTTCACGCTAAGTCCTTGCTGCTTTATTTTAAGCAGTAGTTCCTCCTCCAATGCTCTTACTTGATCAAGAATGTAAACAACCTGTGTTTCATGTCCATGCAGATTAGTTCACTACACTGTAATCATGGATCATGGTATAATCAAAGCCATAATTTACAGTGTGTAGGGCTGTCTCTCATACCTGGCCACCGGTATCCGGCAGCCCGAGGACATCTGACTGGCCAAAGTAGCCGTGAGGAGAGAAGATCACAATCTTGAACATGTTGGGAATCCTGCTAAAGAGCAGCTCCAGTTTCACCGGGTCTGGAGCTTGAAGTGATTCAGAAAGCATCCTCATTGTCTCTTTCACTCTTTCTGCGGTGTCTCCCCATCCCTTCTCAAAGCCCAACTCTTTCAGGCTGGATATTGATTTACAATCAGAAATATTAGATTTTCATGAGATGGGTTTTCAACAAACATGGATGTTTTATGGAAATTAAGAGCTAGATCAATGACCTCTGCTGGAAACCCTGATACGGGGTGTCTTTAGGAAATCCAGAGACAACTACTTCAGCTACAATCAATGCTTCTTGGAGCTTGGAAACTGAATCCAGAGCTCGATTGATCATAAGATTCTGCATGTTACAACATGAGCAGCATGACCATTAGTTTCAAGCACTTATTCCACCGTTTGAGAGTGTCGTTGAGGTTGTTTTTAAAAGTGTTTTTCGTTCATCAAACATGTCATCTTGCTAATGTGAGGACAACTACCTCCCCTTGATGGTCGAGCGCTAACAAATAGTCGAGAAGAGGCTTCGCAGCCTCGGAACTCCCACGGAGCTTTGAGGACATGAACTTTGACATGTGGTTCAGTCCATTCCCAATCGAAGAAGAAAGAGTTAGGCGTGGGGTAGAGAAATCCATGGCTCCAAAATCTACTTCCAACGCGTTTTCATCGCTCGCCCTGCACCTCAATATAGCAGTTATTAGAAGGAAAAGTTACTTCCAAAATCATTCAAAAGATTTTCACTCGGACTTGCGCGTACCATTTTTCATCAAAGATCATTTCCTTAAACTGCAGATATTCTGAAATGGAGATACCATCTACTCTCAAATCGTCAGCGTTCACTTTAACATATTCCCAAAAACCAGGGTTAGGTCTTACAGCAAATGCCACAAATGGTGGAACAACAGCAGCCTCCTGCAAATTGTTTAGTTGAGAAAGAAACGATTTTAACTTTTAAGTCCATAAAGAAGCAGACAGATGCAGATGAACAAAGAGAGAGAGAGGAGAAAGATCAAGAACATTACCTGAGTGGAGCTCAGGATGTAACCAAATAAGCCTTCCAAGACCTTTTGCCTTTCTTTCTCATCTTGTATTGATCTGTAAACTTCATCCATTATATGTTGGCGCTTCATCAGCCTTTTCCCAGGAGCAATAAACCTTTTTTTTTTCAATCATCCCAGCGGAGAGAAATAAGAAGATATGTAAATATTTCGAATGGTTCAGAACCAGAAAATAATGAGGAAGTAAACTTCACCAGACAGAAAACATTGAAGCACTCGTGTACCTGGAAAAACATATCCTCATGTGATACCGGCTCTGCCTTAATGCATCAGGCATGCTATCAGCAATTGTTTCGGATCGCTTAAGGACAGGCGGGGAAGCCATCTGAGCAGGAAAACAAATGGTAACAGAAAAAGGGTTTTTCAAAAGCAGAACGATTGTGAAATCAGAATGAAGCTTCTGTGTGCTGTAATCGGGGTGTGATAATGTGCTTATATAGGAAGTTCATAAAAACAAAATGAGGTGATGGAGCTAGCAGGTAGGGTTTGGCTAGGAGAGGAGGAGAAAGAACATTCTTTGTTGGAAAGAAATGGTAAAGAAAAGAAAGGAATGTGTGATTGATAGAAGAAGCATATTTAGATTGACAGAGGTAATTTTCTTTTCTTCTTTTCTCTTCTGTTAAACCATTTCATAAAGTTTACGATACCTTACTTGATCTTCAAACTTTTTTATGATTTGAAGACGTGATTTCCCAAGTAGCTCTTCTGTTTAATAGTTTGCTCTACTGTGATCACCATGTTTCCTTCTGCCTTCCATTGCCGTGAGTCTCAAGTTACTGGTAGTATTAATACTCGGTCGGTCCTGGCCGAGCCAGACACTACAACCCGATAGTTTATCGGTCGATAGTTTAGGATTGGAAGTTTTACTTTGAACCGGTTTTTTTTATCAAAATAATATTATTTTATTTTTTTTAAAAAAAAAAATCATAACTCGTAGTTATTTATTTTATCACCATGTTTCGGCATGGTATCCTATTCCTATCCTTCCACCTTCCACATATTCTAATACTGGCTCGGTCTTAGTATAACTTGACATGTCAACCTATCTGTGTTTAGGTTAGAAAGTTTTATTTTTTTTTATCAAAATAAAATAATATTATTTTATATTTGTAAAAAAACTCATAACTCGTTAGTAATAGGTTTTATAACCATGTTTTCTCTATACATACACAACTGGTTAAAGTAGATTTATTTAACAGAGATTGTTCAATATTTTTGGCTGGGTGATAAAAATTTCCACAAGACCTCGAACTACCTAATTCCCTTCCTGACCCTAGCTAATTAAACTTATTTAATAAAATTTACCAATATAAACATACATACACATGACAAAGCAGCAACCTTGCATTTTTGTACATTTAAAAGGCGCTAGTAACTATTGCTTTTTTTTTTTTGGAAAACAATATCAGAACAATATTACAATAATAATATAATACAAAATCAATAAAAAAAAGTAATTTAATAAAAAAAAAATCAGATTTTAATAATAAAAAAAAATAAAACAGGCGGCACCTCATTAATACCAGACGACTTCATACCGAAAACAACCAAGAACCCCAGATTTACATGCTGTGGAATTTTTCTCGTTTGATTCAGTATATAACGAGATTTTCACTGATAGAAAGACAGTAAAGGAGGAGTCTGCTACTATTGTGAGATCTCAAATTCATCTTCACAGCAAGGATTTCAGAAGCTTGCACTGAACTCAGACAAATGGTACAAAGACATCTACCATGAAAATCTCCGACAGGGAAGGGAGGCCATTGAGTTAACCATGAAATCTCAAAAAGACAGACAGCAGCTAAAAGTCTTTTGACTCCAAATGTCATAAAAAATACTGAAGAAAGCAACAATGAAGCAGCGGTTTTCAATATGTAGTTTAAATGTAAATCACCCAAACACAACCAGCTTGATATTGTATGCCACAGAGGTAAGCAGGGGCCACCACCCAGTATGGGATTAGCAGCTTTACCAACAGAGCAGTTTCTACTAATGTGATTTCAACAACAATCCAAAAGCAAGCAGGGCTGTCCATTATCCAAAAGAAACCTAACAGTAGAACATAACCCGCTTGACATTCTCCTTCAAGGCAGGCAGGGGCCTCACAGCAGCATTAGAAGCAGGTCCACGTGTGGCTCGACCACCTGCTCCTCCACCTCCTCGTCCAGCCATGCCACTTGTTAGTGATCCGCTATCTGATGTCTCTGGTTCCATGTAGAAACGAGCTCGGAATGCAGCAAGATGTGCGTAGTATGCAGGTGGCACTACAATATCATAAAACAAATAGAAGAAAATGTTAATCATCTGCTCAAGTTTCGCATAAGGCTGAGTGTATGAGAGAGGGAGAGACTAACCGATGGAAACAGAACGCGTGCATCGTGCATAACTGCAGAAATCAACAAGGAGCGCGCGCGCATGTTAGTGCCATAATTCATAGTAGAAAGAAAAGCAAAGCATCGGCCAGGGAAAGTTCTCATGGACAGGAAAATGGAATATTAACAAAAACATGAACATACGTGTAGCAGAGATTGTTTGTAAGGGACTGCAACCCATCAGCAGTGAACTTGTTCTCATCCCAAAGTACATGGTAATGCGCTGGACGGCTTGTACCCTGTCAGTGGCCCCACTAGTCAGAAACCAAAAGCATCAAAGTGCTACAAAGAAATCAAATTTACAGAGACATGCAAGTCTCACCTGAATCCCAGCATGACTACACAAATAGAAGTCAAACTCCGTAGGGTGACAAATTTTTGAGTCCACAACAGTGCCTGCCATGTGAGAAGGGTTTAGTGAAACATGTCATGAATCTAAAACAACTTGAACACGATTATCGCATCAATTACCAGGCAATATATTCCCGCTCCGGTCAACAGCGTTACGGTCACGATGATCATTTGCAAACAGCCTTGTGTGATGACGCTTCTGAACCACAACAAATGTCACTGGAGGCTGGTAGTTGGGCTCTAAAGAAGCACATGCCTGAGGATGAAGGCAGAAAGATGATATATGCTAGACCGCTCGTAAAATTAAACAAGACAATAAATAAAATAAACAATAAATTGAAGGACAGCAGTTTTACCTTACGAATAGCATCCAGTTCATACAGCAAAACTTGATAGAACTGTCCTTCACTAACACCATCTCTGGAAAATAATTACATCATTAGACATGGCAACAACAAACAACAAAGAAGAAGAAAGAGCAGAATAAAACCTGTAGAATATAATTCTCTGAGGCTTCTGCCCTGTTGCTCTTCGGAAAGATATGAGAAGTTCCCTGCAAAATGGAAAGAGAGAATCAATCCTAATAACCACAGAAATCTCCTCTTAGCACAAGACCATCATCAGCATCAAATACAGATAGGATAGTTGTTGAAATAACACTGATCTACAAACTAGAATCCAAACACGAGTGGAGAGAGAGAGATACAAAAGGGATGGGAGTGAGCTCAATCATACTTTATCATGCCACCAGACACTGTCCCTCGTGCAGGATCCTGCCATGTTTTATACAAATCTTGGATAAGCTCTTGTCGATGGGCTTGAGCACAAACCAGGCCAGCATACTTAGTAACCTCTGGCCAATCTTGAGAAGCCACAACCTGCATTAAAATCTCATCAATTGAAAAATAAAAACTGCAAATTGGCACAGTCTAACCAAGTGAAAAAAATGTAGGGCATTCAGAAACTGAAGAAAAAACAAAAACCACATACAGCTGCAATGGATGGACTCGAGTCCTCCCCAGGATGAGGATGGGTAACGTCCGCACCAAAAATAATAGTTGGCCGGTCACTGACTAGAGGAATACGTCGAGATAATGCATCAACAAGAACTGTATTCCTTCCTCCAACCTTCACATTTATCTTCAAAGCCACATTGGCCAGATATTGCTTGCTCATTTTGAATACATGCTTTGTCAAGCAGCACTGAGAAACAAGCCCAAGATCTGTCTCACAAATACGTTTCAAATCACCTGGCATCCAAAACACAATAAATTGTAAAAGTACAAAAAACAATTATTGAAAGTAATCATGAAAACCAGCTTTCAAACACATGGATTTATTGCAAACTTAGTATAAATCAACGAACTGTTAGTAATATAAAAAAACATTTAGATATAAAAAAAATTGACTCACAAGGATATTCATCTGCAAATAAAGAGATGAAGGAAGAAATAGCGTGTCAATTTTTTTTCATATTCAAAAAACAGTAGTCATCAACAGAGATTTTGATTCAAAATAAAACTGCTAGTAAGAAATGAAAAATGAAAAGGAATGCTTTTCTTAATATAACTCATCAATTCCCCCTGATTTGTCCCTCAATACACAATAACATCAAAACAAAAACAAGACCAGACAACCACCATCTGGCCAACACAACTCAAGTCTCATACCGTAAAGAGAACCATTGTTATCTGGAAGAATCACAATGAGCAAGTCAAGTTCCTTGCTATGTGGCTGGAGTTTTGTCATTGCATCATGGTATCGAGTTTTCAAAACCCTCTCTACTTGCTCAGGACGAGCACTGACAGGAGGAAGCAATGGCTCAAGAGCAAAGTCCTGCATAAAAGCCCACAATCCAATGTTTAGAGGTGCCTCAAAAAAGAGTCCAAAAAGAAATTGGAAGCTGATGCCCAAAAGAACTGTGCAATTTCGATACCATGCCGGAAATGGAGCACATTTGTGCAAGCTCATGGCAAAATCCTCGGGCCACACTGTCTTGGACATTCCTTGAAAAATTGATGCAGATCCAACTGTTGACTCTGCCTCCATTAACCATTTTCTGCCATATAATGACAACAGAAAAATTTACAGTCTTTTAAATTGCAAGGAATAAAATTAACACAATTAAGGATACAGATTCAAACTCAACATATTACCAATAAGTGGCCTACGTTGATAAATTTTGTGATTAATTTGCAACGATGCTTGTAAACAAAATCAAAATGCCCTAACTTCCACTACATCCAGACCTCAAAACACTGCATCTAAAATAACTCGTCACACATCCACTAAAGCCAATCACCATCCAGGTTCCAGGCCTCCCTTGTTTAATAGGGATACCCAAAGGGTATAATCTCTCACCTACCTCTCAGCTGCCCTCCTTTTCTACCACCCACTAACCACAATATTGCCTCTCAGCTACCCTTGCCGTCTCATGTCACCAATTACAAAGACTTATACTAACCTTCGAATTCCAAACAAACAAAAGAAAGAAAGTAAAGACAGAATACAGACAGGACAAAGGTGATTGTGAAATGAATCTCACATCATTATTATTGTATAGAGTAACAGTAGGAATACCTTATTCATCATGTTCCACTGCCCAACTTGAGGAAGACAATCCTTCTCCCTGCCTGTATCATGATACTTGAGCTGCAAAGACAAACAGGCAATAGACAATAGAGAATTGCAACCAGAATATGCAAAGTTTAAATAGGAATCAGACAGCAAATAAAGACTATTTACCCGTGGGGGAGGCAGAATGCGAGCTTCAACTGAAGCAAGTTTCTCACTAATTCTTATACCAAACTCCTTGGCATATGGATCATTGTGATATGCATTGTGATAAACCGTCTGCAAAAAATCCAAATGTTAGAAGTAAAATATTTCACAATTTGCTACTATACTAATAGGCATAATAACTAACAAAATGAAGCTGCTACTTATGCCATTATTCAAGGCAACTGGTAGTCCAAATCCAATTATCTTTACATCTAGCAAACTGTGTGGTTGTCATTTTAAAACAACGGTACCTGGTAATTTTACACAACAATGGAGCACTGAATCCCCCAATTTAGAAAAAGAAAAGGCAATGCATGAAAGATCAAGAATCCAAAAGTACTTGTTAAACATAAATCAAGATTGCAGAATCACCTGTTCAACAAACATATACAGCTAATGCATTCTTGAAGCATCCAGAAGCAATGCATAGTACAGAACACAACCACAATATAATGCACAGATAAAAATCATTTCATGCAATCAAATAGAAGTTATCCACCACAAACACGCCTTACCTGCATAATATCACGTTCCCTTTCTTGAGGACGTTGGCAAGTCACCTTCAACAAAGCAGTGATCTGTCTTTCATTCAATCTTTTGGAGTACCTCTGACCCTCAACAATCTTACAGACCTGTTTTCAAGAGATGATTCATATGCAGGCACACCTATAAACTGCAACTACAGAGCAGAAATGAATATACATGCATTTACCTCCATGGGCAAATAGTTAGGTCTCTGTTGATTTCCCACTTGTAGACAAGGCCATTGAGTATGTTGAATAACAAAGCCATAGGTTTCATAGAAATACTCCACAACAGATTTCAGTGTTCCTCTTTCATCAACCGGAAAGCTAGCACAAAATATTATGTCACAAACAGAGACCAGGAACTATATCTAATTTCAAACAGCATGAACAAACTATTCATGAAATATGAAACTCACGTCAGCTCCCGTGTTGCCTGTGATGTTAAACCAGATATACGGTACTTTCTGCGCATATTTCCACGGTGTGTAACTTCAACTCTGACACCTCTGAGAGCCTTTTTGATCTGTTGGTTGAGAAGAAACAGTGCCTCAGATCTCACATTGATAAATGAATGAGAAAATTCAACTATGCAAAAATAACATGACATGCTACAGAAATTGTATTAAATAACTGTGAACCTGTGGGAAAACAGATAGTTAAGAGTGAAACAATAAATAGTTCTAACCTTTATACGATCAGAATCAGACAATGGTCTAGAGGAAACATCTCGCATCAATAATTTAGTCACAAAATCAATAACTGGTAGCGGCTCAATGAAGGCAGTTGAGGACATATCTGCAAGCACAGACCAATATTTTATTGACAAATGTTAAATTGCAGAGAAATTATAATATAAACAATAATCATGCCAACTAAAGTTGGTCCTAACAGAACACATTTGGTCAATAAAATATACCAATATTGAGTGAGAGTCCCATCTGTGTAGGACGAATACTTTGATAGAAACCACGCCAACTCTCCAAGCCCTCACCAAGAGACTGCCTCCTTCCCAGGTCAGGGGAATAAAATGATCGACTCACCGGGCAGTACCTTCAGTTGATCAGCACCCATTCTTTAGCATGCAAAACTAATATTGCACAAGTTGCTAAAGTAAGAAAACAGAATACTACCTTGAAGTTGGCAATTCACGCAGCACTATATCAAGGACTTGAAGGGCTTCCTGAGGTGCATCGGCTTGCTTTTCCCTGCAAAAAGAGTCCTAGATGGTGCAGATCAGCACGGGCAGCAAATTTGATGACAACTTTAAATTCCCTGTCTTTCCTGAAACAAGAAGTTAGAAATTAACAGCATAGAAGAGGATACTAATTAAGGCCATTACAAGGTTATGATCCCACAAAAGCAGAGCATAAGCTGAATAATTTAAAACAGTATTACAATTTGGTATCTCAAAATGCTCCACCTCTCCAGACACTGAACCCATTACATTGTAACAAACATCCCCCAAGCGCAAACAATATAAATGGGAAATGAATAACAACCTTTGCCCGCCAGTTCCATCATCCTCGTCAACGAGGGTGATTTTGAATTCCTTTGCTTGAAAAGGAAGAGCCCCAGCTGTATAAAGACTCTTACGTCCATCATAGGCAGGAAGACGCTTTCCAAGATGGGATTCTCTGTACAGTTTAACCAGTTGTTCCATTACAGCTCGATTAACAACCCTTGATTGGACCTCCGGTATAATGCTAACCTATTCCCATCAACACCAATTAATCACATGCAACAATAATTAAAAAATACATATTACCTAGGGAAGAAACATGAAGAATCAGTCACTCACATCATACTGGTGCAAATCCTTGTCTGGTAGCTCAGCAAAGAAGTGATTGGCCTTTACAATACACCTTGTGCCAGTGCTACCTTTCCCAGGCCGAAGCGGGAATCTCATTGATTTACTTGAGGCTGGCGGTGGCTGAGTTTCCTGGCTAGAAGAACCTTCTTGCTGGATAGATAGTTGTTGCATCTGTTGTGACACAGTCGTTGGTGATGGTTCTGGTGGTTGCATTGAAGAACTTGCCTCAGATATCATTGGCTGAGGGGTCACCCCAGCTGGGTAAGGAGCTGGAGTAGCTTGGTGCAGCTCGGGTGCTGGGGTTCTAAATGGCCCACCTGAAGGGGGTCCTCCACGGCCGCCTCCTCCACGGCCGCTGCCTCGACCTCCTTGCTGAGGTTGCCCTCTCCCCCTACCCTGGTATTCCACGGCTCCACCAAAATGCTGTTGTTGCATCCCTCCCCTTCCTCGGCCACCACCATAACCACCTCCACGACCTCCCTGCTGAGACTGGGGGCTATAACCCCTTCCACCTTGGTATCCTCCTCCACCACCTCCCTGTTGAGGAGGACTGTTCCTCTCGTCAGGGGGGTGAGCACCCCGACCAGCACTGGTTTCCTGGGACTCAGAACTCTCTCCCCCACTTTGTGGAAGTTCCGTTCTCCTCTTCCTTACCATGATGATAACTGCAAAAGCACAATACTTAAAACCATGAGACAATGCCACAAAATGATATCAAATTGCAATCCCAAGAACCAAAAAACACATGCATTGGACTAAAAACAAATAGCTATCATGAGAGAGCAAGGTCACTAAAAGCATGGCTGTATGATCAAAATTGAAAAAAAAATAACCGTTAAAATTAATTGTGTTTCATAATAAGCCCCTCCCCAAAACTAACAAGTAAATTTAATGTTAGCAGCAAAACTCATTCCCAAGCAAGAAACTAGCTATCATGAAAGAGCAAGGTCACTAAAAGCATGGCTGTATGATCAAAATTGAAGAAAAAAAATGACCGTCGAGATTAATTGTGCTTCATAACAAACACTTCCCCGAAACTAACATATAAATTTAATGTTCGCAATAAAACTCATTTTCAAGGAAAAAACTACAGTACCTTAACGGCCATAAAACTCATTTCCAAGCAAAAAGCTACAGAACCTTAACGGCCACAACCATTCATATACACGACAAGAAAATTGATAAATATACCCTAAAAATTCCAAAAAATGAACCACGTACAGGAAAGTTTCAGAATTGGCTTTAATTAACAACGAAAATATGCTAATAAACTCGAAGTAATAAAAACACTACACTTATCATATCACGAACAAAAATTCAAAAAACAGAAAAAACAGAAACCCTCGCTAAAGCATCTCCATTACAGTCACGTCATACAGCACAAAACCATATAAAAAGAACCAGCACAAGTCATAGGGAAAGGATCTCGCGATCTAGAACGACACCCAACATTTCACCACTCAGAAAAGAAAGCAGCGACTGAGACCAAACAGATCTGTGGAAAAAGTGGCACAAAACTACAAAACGCGGACAAACACGGTAGATCTAGAGTCAACAAGTAGTGAAACGAAGAGAAAAACTTAGTGCTGTTACCTGAAAAAAGTTACCGGAAAACAGCTATTTGCTCACCGGAGATTTAAATAGCGACGAAAATAAGACGACCGTACAGCACTACGAGCGCACCTCTGCGTAGAGACTAGAGAGCGAATAAAAGAGTTGATAGTGGGTCGGGAAATCCACTATAATGGTGGTTATAAAGGAGAGGGTAGGTGTTTGAAAATGACAACTCCGTCCCTACTCTACTCTCCAGGGAAGGAGTACACTGGTACTTTTTCTTACTTCGTTGCTGTGGAAATCGACACGTGTCATATGAGCTGGATTGTTTGAGATTTTTAAGCTGTCGGGATTATATGATGTGGCAATTTAATTTATTTTTGGGATCTTCGATAGCATTTATTTATAGGGTATAAAAAAAGAATATATTCTGATTTATTTGATTTTTTCCTGTATTGAGTGGTATTTCGTGGGTATAAAATGCTAATTTGGAAAACAAAAAAAAAAAAAAAGGAAATGAGGTGGGAGGAAATTTTACAATGCAATGGTATGGTTTATACTTTTTTTCTGATTTATTTTTAGTTTATATTTTTTTTATTTTACATGGAAATGTTTTTCTGATTTATTTATAGTTTATACTTTTTTTTCATTTTCCTAGTAGATCTCTCGATTCGATTTTAGACGAATAAAAAATAGTGTTTTGTGAACATGCACGAAACACGGGGACTTGCTTTTTCTTTGCTTCGTTTCAAGGTAAGCAGTTCAACAAGGAGACTTGCTTTTTCTTTTCACTTCTAAGTTAATATGAGAAATTCAGACACAAAATTAGTTAGCTTTTAAAAAAAAAAGTATTTTTAAAATAAAATGAATCAAGATAAAATAAAAAAGATATTATTATTTAACATCAATACATTATATTTCATATTATTTTTTTAGTGAAAAAACTTTAAGACCCTATTTGAAAATATGGAATGTTGTTTTTCAAAATATTTTGTCATTTAAAATAATATCATAATGATTTTTTTTATTTTAAAAAAATTATTTTTGACATCAACACATCAAAATAAACTAAAAACACCAAATATATTTAATTTAAAATAAAAAATAAAAAAAATCAATTTTTTTTAAAACACACTATCAAACATGCACTAAAAGTAAAAGTTATCGAGTTATCCAACGGAATTATGTTCTTTTAGGTGAAAATAACCTTATAATAGTTTTAAACAAGCACTAAATTTATTTGATCGATTGATTTTTTAATGATTTACTGTTTTGATGAAAATAATTTAAATAAGTTTATCCATTATTCATGATTTAAATCAATGATGCAATAATCTATATTTTTTTAGGTTCTTCAAACTTAACTATGTTTATAAGATATAGTTTTATATTAATATTAATAAATATAACAAAATAGGCGTGAATGGTGTGATATCACTGGCGAGTGGATTGAAGTGCGGTGAAAGTGGATAAAGTTGGAGAAACGAAAACGAGGGGAGCAATGGAATCACATGATTGGCCACGACTCGTCTTCGACAAGCACGCACCCCACTAAATGCCAAACATTCCATACTCTCCACCATTTTTCTCTACTCGCTCCCATGGATTGCCACCTGTCATATTCCTGATGACAAAAGGAGTACGGTCTTAGATCGGTTTACCGAAACACCCCTCATCAATTTTGTCACGACGCGGCGCGATATGTTCATTTTAATTACACCTAGCCCTATAATCAGCAGTCCAATAAAAAATAATCAGAAATTATTATAATCAATAAATCGGGGTAACGTACAGTGAGTTTTGTTTTATTTTTATTTATTTAGGGCTGGATTTGAATTTAAAAATAGTCGTTGCTTTCCAGAAGATTCGTTTCATTTATTATTCTTAAATTTGTTAACTGCTTGGTTAACAATCTTAACAGCTTCGTAACGAAAGTAGAGAGACAGTGGGTCATGGGCAAATGGGTCAAAAGGACTTTAGTGAAGCTAGCCGCGACCACTTTTGGTCTGCTCTGGTCTGACCAGCTGTAATTGTCATCTGCTTTTTGTAGTGGGGTCCCATCGACACTACTAATTTAGAACCATTAGCCGTCACCATCGGTTTGCTATCCAACCCGAGCAGGGTTGAACCGGTTAGATTTCCGGGTCTGGTTCATTGGTTCAACCTCTAACACAATGCATTAAAACCTTTAATTTAATGTTTGTTTGGTAGTGTGGTTGAGGTTCTTTTTTAAAGTGTTTTTTATTTAGAAATGCATCAAAAATGATATTTTTTTTATTTTTTAAAAATTATTTTTGACATCAAGACATGAAAAGTAATCTAAAAATACCAAAAAAAATAATTTAATGTAAAAATTAAAAAAATATTTTTTTTTTAAAAAGAGTTTTTGAAACGTAATGCAAAAGAGGGCCTTAGAATTTGTTTTTATGAAATCTCATGTTTGTAATCATTTTAACAAAGGTGAGATGAAAGTGTTTTTTCCGGCGAGGGTTTGTTTTTCTGTTAGAAATTTATTTTTTCAAAATACCTTTAAAATTGTGCTTCATTTCAAAAATTATTAAAATGAAACTTTGTAAGTGTTTTTTTATAGTTTTATATGTTAGTATAAAAAATATAAAAAAAAATTGTTTTAATATATTTTTAATTGCAAAAACACTTTGTGTCACAATAACGAACACGCATTAAAAAATCATTTGGTTTTGTGTTTGGATGCTTTTTAAAAGCACATTTTGCTTGTAAAAATATAAAATTTATATTTTTAGTGTTCTTTATGGATTTAATGTGTTAGTGTTAAAAACAATCTACAAATATTTTAATATATTTTATAAGCAAAATTTTATTTTAAAAATGATCATACACTACAATGTCAAACAATCAAATGTTCAAGCACAAAATTTGTAATAAATTATAATCTTATTAAAAAAAGATAGATTATTATTTATTTTTTTATAAATGAACAAGAAGTCGTTTAGTATTTAAACATAAATAATTTTATACAAACGTTGGTGATTCATAGAAAAATTAGTTATCATTTATTTATTTAATAAATACTCAAATGACGTTATGATGATACTTCTTTACCATCCTAATAAGAAAATATATAATATCAATAAATATTTTATCTTGACTCGTACTAACTCTTGGCAATAGTGCTAGCATTAAGATTCTAATATTTAAGAATTGTTTTTTTATTCAAAACCTTTTTAATTATATGTGATATGTACTGAAATTAGACTTGTTTTCTATTATAATATGTATTAAAACCATTTTAAAATTAAACTTGTTTTCTATTATGATATCCTAAAATTTACCATACACAAATATTTGTTTATCATTAAGAAGAAAAGGAGTTTTTTTTCCCTTGAACAATACAATTTTTATACGTCAACAACATAATAATGATCCACATTTTGAGTAACACCATTTTTATTTTCATTGCTACTCAATTTGTAGAAAACAAGAAAAAGTAAAATATATATAAAAAAATAAATTTATTTTTTAGAGATTTAACTTTTTCATTATCGAGCATTAACTTTATTATCAAGTAACTAGTTTCAGAACATAGCTCATTACTAGCACTAGCCTTAGCTACCAACATTTCATCAATTAAGTATAATTTTATATTTACCACACACTTAATTTTAACTATTTCATAATGTTTTCAGTTGATAATCTCATTTCATTTTATTTTAAACATATATCATGTCCATACAATTTGCATACATTATTTTATTCTATCCAATCCAACTCATTGTCATATTAACACGTATTGTCATTGTATCCAATCCAATTTACAATCTAATTAGTATATAATCACATCAAATATAACATCAATTCACAATCACATTCATAACTAAGAATTATATTAAATTTAGAACAAGACATGATGTCGAACACCCATCTAGAGTATGTGCAAGTGCTTCCACTCTATGTGATTATCCAGTCCCCTACAACCTACCTTGTATCAATATGGGTTCAATTTTCATTAATAATATAATCAACATCACAATTTTACTTAATGCTCATTCAACTATTATTTTCAAAATCATTACAAAAAACCCTTAAAATTTTATACCCTCTCAATATTTCATGTTCATATTCATTTTTATATATTTCGATGTTAAAAACATCAATCAACAAAAATTCCAAGAAAAGATTAAAAATTATCTAATCTTGGTCAATTTAGCCTAACTATCCCAAAACACTATCTAGTTTTTTAATTATAACAAAAATAGTGAAGCTTGATTTTGAGTGTGATTTATCTCCATGAAAAGATAAGACATAGAAATACAACTTTAATGAAAAAAACAAAACCTATTGCTTTTTCCATTCACAGATACAAAATCAATCATTAAAGTATCATAGGAAATATATTCAATATTGTGTTAATATGAACATTTCCTCGACCTTTAAATCATATATGGGTTAGCATTGAATTATTCAAGACTAGTTTAATTTGAAATATAACATCCATACTTATAGATCTTGTAAGAAATAAACTCCAAATTATATCGTTTTAAGGCTTGAAATTAATAATCACAATAACTCCTCTTTTTCAACTAAAATTTTGGATAAAAAAGATTTTCATCCTTTGAAAATCCTTTTCAACTTGCAACTTATTTCAAAGCATAAACAACATTATACAAGGTCATTTGACATCATTAAAGAAAAATAATACTTGTTTTTATTTTTCTTTTTTTTGTTCTCCCCCCTCTCCTTTGATAATGGTTTTGTTGTCTATTTATAGACAAGTCAAGTGTCAATTTACCTCAAATATTCTTTAACTAAAGGATGTTTTAGGGAAATCAATATTGAATTACTTAAAATACCCTTATCTTAAAGGATATTAAAGTAAGATCTATAAAGTATATTTGGATTTGAGTTTTTAATTTAATTTGGGATCAAACCCAATAAATATAATTAGGTCCACACCTTGTATATAAAACAAATTGGGTCATGGATCAAACTTGTTGAAATTTTGATGTCAACAGACCTAAAGATCTCACATATTTTTTCCTTTCTATGATGGATTGGTAGACCTATTTGTTGTTTTAAAGGCAATTTTCTATTAATTGCAAGTTTATCTCTCATTTATGACTTTATGTATTATTTTTTTCGCATAAATGCAAGTTCTTAACAAAACCTGATTGAGATAAAAATTTAAAACAAGGTATGA
>CM055341.1:3293336-3361376 GCA_029228605.1 Salix koriyanagi | reverse complement strand
TTTTCTTAATCAATTTTTTCTATGAGGGGTTATCCCAGTCTTACAACCAAGTCGTAGGGTTAACATGACTAGTTGTTTGAGAATTGACCTTCACTATTTTATTTATTTATTTCCATGCAGGGTTATCAGTCTCATTACCAAACCTTGGGGTTGGCATGTTGTTTCTAGTCAGTTTGTTTGTATATTTTTTTTCCTTTTTATACGGTTATCCCATTTCCATTTAATTTTTTATTTGTGATCAAATAACATCATTTAGATATTTAAGAACATTTAGAGGCTATATTTTCATAATATTGTCAAACAATTATCATTTCTAATTAGTCAATATTTTTTTTCTATTGATTTTTTTAATCATATTATTAAATTAACTAAAATCATCAAACCCATTTCAATCCATGATACAGAGCAAGGTTGTCAATATCGTTCCGGTCGTCGTTCCAGTTTTTCTATTGGTATGGAACGTTTTGGTTTCAAAGCATTTCGGCGTCCCGTTTCGAAGTTGTACTGTTTATATATATATGAAAAAAATTAAAATATTAATTTAACAAGCATAATTAAAATTCAAGATAAATTAACTTTAAATTTTACAATATAAACACAAACTCAAACAAATATAATCTCAAATTAGAAACACAATCACAAGTTAATCTAAAATAAGAAGGATTTTAAAGCCGGAATGACACATCCGATACGGTACCGAAATGTTCTGACTAGAATTTAGCCGCTATTTCTGGAACAAGCCGGAATTAAAACTAAGACAAAAATAATGTCATTTTATCTTGAGTTTTTTTAATGGCACAGAACGTTCTGGCCAGAACAGTATTGACAACCTTGAATACCGAGTCCTAATTTTTTCTTACTTCTTTTAAAACATTCATTGCCTGGACATCCTTTCATCACATGAAGAAAATTTTTATCCAGCCAACCAGGTAACACGATCCACCCATATAGTATTTTCTATATGGTATAACCAAACATTACAGAAAGAATTCGATGGCGACACCTTTTACAGGGTAAAGTAAATACCTCACCCTCCTGATGTAGATGTATCCGGCACTGTGATTTCAGAATTAAAAGTTTCCTGAAAAAGGAAGTACGACAAGAATGCATAAAAGTCTTTCATGTCTGGTTATCCATTCTTTTCCTTCTGTCCTCTAATTATCCAAGAAATATACAGGTCTGGAGATAGCAGAAATTTACATCAAGAAATCTGTGTGGTGAAGCGAAGCAGAGGATTTTAAAGGCAGCCTTGCTCAATCCTAATGTGAAAATTCATATGGTGATGTAACAACTTTCCATTACAAGATAGAAAAGATCACAAATCTAAGGATGATGTTAAGGATACTACTAATACATGCATTCCAAGTTACCTGCCGGGTAAGAACTAATACATTTCCCTCGTGTCTACTCCTGACATTCCCCGTAACGGCACCTAACATCTTCTCCTTCTATTAACTTCTCTATAGCATCTGAAGGAAGGCCAATCATCTCTAAAGTTTTCTCCCACACTTCATGGGCGGTGTCGATGTTGTGTGCTTCTTCGGAAGGATTTGTTGGTCGGCAATCTTGAGAAATGAATGCACAAACTGGCCAGTCATCAGATTTTAACAGCTCACAGTATTCAGGAATCTGAGGATCAGTTGCTGAAAAAAGAGCACTCCTGGAACCTGAATTGGATCAAATTATACAAGGTTAGCTAGCAGTTAGAATATTGCTCTCTTTTTTTCCTCTTGAATTTGTAGGCAGGGTTAAGCATGATAGCAAGATAACTCGTAATTTGGTTCTTTCCATGGTACATTATGTTTTGATTCCATAAATTATTGACTGATAATGTTTTGTCCTAGTTCTCATTGGAAATTGAAAAGCCATTTCTCTACAAAATTTTCTTGTGCAACCTAGTTTTTATATATCATGCATCAAGAACTTCAATGTACTGTAATAAACTAGATTGATTTGCTAAATGTACAATTTCTGCACTAAAATGGATTTGTGAGGATTTCCTAAGAGCTTCAGACTCGGGTACCAAGTGTCTGAATTACTGAAACAGTTCAAAACCTTGACTAGCTGTTGACCACAGAAAGTATGGGACAGTAATAATAAATTTACTCTCAAGTCTTTCTTTTCTTGCCTTGGCGGAACTCAAAGAACATCTCCTCCAACAACTTCAAAGTCTTTCCTGAGCAACTTGCTCGTTTGATGGGAAATTGTAATTGAATTTAGCTCTTTTGCAAGGAGAATATTTATGTTTGGAGCCAAAAAGATAAAAACCTGTTCCTAAGGAAGGTGTTTATTACAGCCAGTAGGGACCAACAGTGAAGCAAATCATTCTAGCAGCAAATTGACATAGTTTCAAGCCATAAGGTCTAAGACATTGAGAAAGCATTACACATGCAACAACATCTGATTCACTAAAATGTTTTCATTTGTAAAATTCTTGTCACGTGCATCATAAACATAGAAACATTTGAATTGTCCAACAAACAATGCTTCTGGTTGGCATGCACAACCTCTCTTCAACTCTCATATTTCAGTTTCCTGAAAAATTTCCTTGGCAGTCACGGGGCAAAAACAAGAGATAAAACAGCAGGCAGGAGAAGAAAAATACCATGCACTTCAATACATCATGTATTGTGATCAGATTGGTGACAGGAAGGACATCATAAGTCATGTTAAAAAATAAAAATAATGCAAGACAAGTTGTCACCACTATCCCTCAGAGTTGCAAAGTGAGAACAAGCTATCATTTGGGAGACTCACCTTCTTGGGCATTGAAGATAAAATACGGTATTAGGTGATAACCAGCTTGCACAATTTTGGGAAGATCCCTAGCCTGAATTTAGATAAAGTTGAATGCAGGATGTAAGATACAACAATGTAACTAGAAAGAATGCTTATTTTGATCGTACAAAGCTAAAGCAAACCAATTCAGCAACGGATTTAGTCTCTCTAAATCAATTCCATCATTTAGTTCCATACAGCAAGAATGATGTTCTACAACTTATTGTTTTTTCAGGTGTTTGTAATTTTGGTTAACCTCTCTCTGAGGAATCAAAGCCTGCAACCTCCCTCTTGGAGGACAAGTATTGCTACTGGTGAGCTAGAGCCCCATTGGTAGGGTTCTACAGCTTCATCTAAGGATTAGAGTTCCTCAAAATAAAAAGTTATTTAGACAACATTTTGTGTCATCATGAATTTTACTACTCAAAAATAAGAACAGAAGCCAAACAGATTAATTTGTGTGGAAAACCAGTTAAAAGGAAATGTGATAGAAATTAACTTGCGTGGAAAACCAGTAAATCGATGGGATCAGATGGTTCCAATGGAAAAATGAATAATCATGGCAATAAATCTGTAGAAGATAACATGATACTTGATGGTCATTCACTTTATAAGGTTTGTGCCACTTTGTTGCATGATGATCTGCATTTAAATTTCAAGGCTACAAATAATACTCATGCTTACAAGAGTTGATTTCTTCTAACAACAATTAAACACAAGTTAACAAATTAACAATAAACTTGAGGTTAAGTTCTAAAGACCTAGACCAGGTTGTCCACAATTGATCACGTGCTACTGTCCAAAAACTTAACATCAAAAGAACACCCTTTCCGTAAAAATTGCAAATGTTCAGGCTTCTGGTGGTCATAAGTTTAACATATATTTACTGCCACCAGTTATTCCTATATTTTGTCAACCAACACACGTCAACATGCTCAAAACAGCTACAAACACTATATTTTCAAAAAGCCTAAAAATGCTTTTCCCTCCCAAAACATAAATGCATAACAGCTCCACTTTGGAACCAGCCATATTTAATCAAAAATAGCCAAAGTTATCTGCTGCTTATCCCAATCTGCCACCCTTTATAAGAAGTTATAATCTGTATCTTTCCACCACTGTGCCATAGAACACATTCTGAATAGGTAGGGCGTACTCTTTTCATGTTAAAAAAGAGCTTGTCTGGGATGGTTTTATTGAAAGGAAAAATCTTTAATTGCTAATATCTCTCTCTTTTACCTCGTTCTCCCCTTTTTACAGCACAATTTTCCATCATGACATTCCCTCTGCATTTTCTTTTTTTAAAAGAAGTAACAGCACAAATCATAGATATTATTGCTTCATCTGTATCTATACTGAAACATATGCATCAAGAAATTTGTATGAGCTGTATGCAGACATGTTGGCACATCCTTTTCCTCAATACAATTATAATGAGTGATTCAAGACACTCACAACATTCGTTTGGACCACTCCAGGGGAAACACATAATACACTGATGCCAGATTCAGCCGGAAGCCGCCTGTGCAGAACACTACTAAACATGACCTGCAATCCAAAGGTCACAAGTTCAAGATTCATTCATGAATATTAAAACAAATTACAACATAAAGCAGTTTACCGAAACACTGCCAATATATCCTTTGAACATGTTTCATGCAGTGTTGTAGCACAGGACATGGATAATGTAGTAATATGATATTGCTAGAGCTATTTGAGTTATCTGCAATAATTCCCATGCAAAAGAGTCTGAGGTATTTGTACCTAGCAAACCAGATTTAACATTTCTAAAAGAAATTAATTAAACCCACCTTTCTCCATCAATCGTTTGCATGGCAAGCATGTTTTGTAATACAAACAAAAGTTGTCATCTTTAACAATCAAACTTCCATATTAATTTTAAAATTTATCTATAATTTAATTCCTTATCTTATAGTCAGAGGACAACCGGATACATCACTCCCACAACACCTTTACGCACAGGAGATTCATAATTTGAAGCCAATTTTGAATCCCACATCCAATATTTGGAAGAAAACATGTATGCTTAAGCTTATTCATTTGTTTTGACAAGTACAATATTAATCTCAGGCTCTTCTTAATACTTTAAATAAACACCACCACCAAGTGAGGTCAATTAAGCAAAACAATCATGACTCTGGTAAGAGTTCAGTTCATTTGCATCCCTAACAGAAACTAAATACAGTTGAAAAACCAAAGGAACTTTAACAGAGATGCCAGCACAACGGTTCTTTTATCGTTCAAAACAAAGGGGATAAAAAGACTCCAATGCGATTGAGGAGAGAAGCGAGCATTTTATCTTGATACAGCAACTTCATGTGGCACTAACAATAGGGAGATTTCCTTTGCTAACTTGAATCCAAAAAAAAAAAACAGTTTCCAGAATCAAACAGTTAAAAGTATCAAATATCAACTCTAACCACACCTGTGCTAACTTGCTGCCAGTGTATCCAACCAAGCTTGTATACTTTCTCTTTCCAGAAACAACATTCATGTCTTCTGTGTCAACAAAGCCAACATAATGCATCTAGAGAAGAGAGAAGTATTAAAATCCAATAAAAATTGTGAGCATATGAAAGTTACATTAAAATTATGATGGGATTTAGATGCTATGTGATGGGGAGCAGAAACGTTATGCACGGTCATATTGATACGTTTTCCTTTTCTCAGAGGTAATTGCACAAGTCTGTGGAACAGGAAAATGATGGACACTGACACATCATAAAATTAGATCATAAATAGATACAGGAAATAAAAGCTGATTCTCTTCTTCCAGAATTATCAATTGCATATCATTTTAATTTGCTGAATCTATCAATCGCACAAGTCTGTATCATTTAACAAGGAATGCTAAGCGCTATTTTATAATTTCCAAAATACATTTGTAAGATCCTATTTTGAAAGAGAATGCAGCTCGAAAGGGGCAAAGTATATTTTTGTTGGCCATAGTACTCACAACTGAATTCACATTGATAATTCGGCTTGGAGAACCTCTAATTAAGGATGGCAAAAGCAATATCGAAAGCAATGCTGGAGCTAGATGATTCACTTGCATGTGCTCTTCATGCCCATCCTTTGAAAACTTTTGTGGTCCTTAATAAAACAAATTCAAAGCATATTAGTTATTTATGGTCAAATAGTAGATAAATATATAAGAAATGCATGGCCAAAAACCTTTTATGACTGAAAACATAAACAAGTGCTAGTTTATGTAAATGCTCATCAGTACTCTACAAAAATCAAAGATAAACCCAAATTTTCAATCAAGAAGCAACCAGATCATTAGCAACACCTTGCATAGTTGCTAAACACTTGTCAAGAAGAGTCTTGAACTTTGAACTAAAGCAGAAAGCTTGAAACAGGACCATAAAAACTCACTTCACTCACAATCTCAATTATCTTCCCATCATCCCATCCCTAAACGCATGGCTGACCAAGGACTCATGAACAAATCAATGCAGCTTAAATTATTAGATTCTCTTGATTTTTGCAACCTAATCTCATGAGAAAGTAAGCAAAAGCCAGAGAAACGCCCGCATATCACATTCTCATTAGTTCATATATAATAAAATATGAAATGCACAGGATGACTCCCCTATTTAAGTGCACCTGAAACATCTTGCCAACCATGTCATTGAAACTCTCTAATTAGTTCTATCCTCCAAAACCTTCACATTTGGCATAGCAATGCTTTCTGTCCACCAATACCCATGACCTTGACTAAAAAGGCCACTTCTCCTTCGTTTCCCTTCCTTCGAGTGATTCTAACTGAAAGTCACAAAGGGTAGAAGAATGCTCTCCAAACATTCTTATGAACAAAGAGGAAATTTCAGGGACATTTGACCTAAACTTGAAGTTTTCACTTCTTTTGATCACAAACATTGTGAGAACACCATGGAATCTTGTTTTCTCCAACACTGTGTATTCCCCCCTGTAGAATTATTCAAATAACTTTCTTGTTGATATGTTCTTCCAAGAAGTGCCTCACAATCGAAGCCAACATTATCTTCCCACATTCCTTGCACACCAAACATCACCATTCAAACCCCAAAGAACCTGCAATTTCTTTCCTTTTTTTCAAAAATTAAGAACCCCAATCGCAGAAATTCAGTAATGCTCACACCTTTCATCTCAGCAGATCCTTCAACTGTTTGAGCATGAGACGTATACATTTGCAAGAAACAGGCCATTTGTACAAAAGAAAAGACAGGACTTGAAGACATAAATAGATCACAGTGAGCAATCATCCATCCTTCCTCTACACCATGGCAAGCTGTAAACAGCAAGCCACCAAGCTAGTCGAATAGCATATGATTCAAAGGCTTACTGTCCTTTTCACACAAGAAACCAAAAGTTTCAACAGAGAAGCCTATCATCAAGACTCTCAGGCCATGTTAACGTGAATCATGATGTGGACTTAGTAATATTAAATGACATCACAAAAAAGAAGGGTTCCAACATGCCATCAAGACATGCTGTGGTAACACAAAAACTACTGCAGCATCTCATAGGCAGGCACGAGGGGTCCAAAAATATATTTTTATCAGGATGGTCAAAAGGCTCTGGCTCAGCAGCATGAACAACTATTTTACAAAACAAAACACCCTCCTCAAAGGATATCCTCTCTAAACTGGGAGAGAAAAACAAGTAATCTTAAGCCATGCATCACCCCTGGCTCATTTGACTTGATTTCCAATAACGGCACCAATCATCTAATTGTGACCACGACTTCTCATTGCCGAATAGCAGGAACCTTCGTATCAGTTAATAAACTCTACCAGCTGCTATAACTAACCATGAGTATTCACAGTTGAAGGGATTCCACACTTTACTATTCCCCACTCCTTAAGTACTTACCTGTTATACTTGGGAATCGCCAATACCCTAACTAAAACATAAGAAATAATGCACAAGCAGGAGGCAGCATCGCATTTACATATCAGGAAAAAAAAAACAAGAAGAAAAGTTAGAGAATATAATTAAAACACCAACCTCTTATGGAAAATATTCCAGCATTATTAATAAGAACATGCAAAGGTCCCATTCGCGCATTCCACGCTTCGGCAAATCTCGAAACCGATTCCAAGGACAAAAGATCAAGCTCCATCACCTTCAAAAATCATCACAAAATTAATTTTAAAAAATCCAAGCACGGATAACAGAGATTAAACAGTAATTAAGGCCAACCTACAACCTACCTCGATATTAAGAGGAAGGCCGAGTCCAGTCCATTCGGACTGCCATTTATGAATCAAATCATGCGCTGCTTTGGTATTCCTAACAGCCATAACAACGTGAGCTCCGGATTCCGCCAATTGCCTGGCGATTTGGAGACCGATGCCGCTGGTGGATCCGGTGACAATGCAAGTGAGATTGTTGATAGGAGGTAAAGAGAGAGGGTTTTGCAAGTGACTAGCCATGATTCGCTGAAATAACATTTCGTATATTATGTACATCCATCCTCTTATCCACTCTATCCATCCTAATCTTTGCTTCTTCTTCTTCGGTACTGTTGTTGATGGCGTAGATGATGACTCTGACGGCGTCGTTTCCATGTCTAGACAAGAAAGTTTCTTGATTCCTTGCGGTTCTTTTACGCGATTTGGAATTTTTAGATCTGAAGTGGTGAGCGATTGAGTGAGTGCTCGCTTGGTTTTGGTGGTGGCTGGTGAGAGAGGGAGAGAATCAGGGGAAAGTATCTGAGAGTGGTAGTGCGAGTGTCAGATTTCGAGGTGCCAAAATAGTCCCTCAAGTTTTCATGATGGTCTAAATTGGTTCTAACGGCTAACAAACAGATCAGTCCCCGGTTCCACCATATTAATAACAAATAAATAAAGGTGTAAGATTTTGTTAATAAAATACTGCTAAATCAGCATGACAGTCCAGGGACGTTTTAAAATAATTAGATCAGTGGTCGGGCTATGTGCTGTGGATTTGGGTTGAGTTGATTTTTTTATTAAAACATAATTTATATATTAATTTTTTTTATTTAAATATGGATATGGTGTTATATTAATTAAGTACTATTTTTTTAAAAAATTATTGATGCTGTAATATATTAGGAGCACTAAGGCAATAGAAATTAGTATGGTTAAATTTATTTTTAAAATATTTTTTGTTTAAAAATATATTAAAATAATATTTTCTTATAAAAATAATCTAAAAACAATAAAAATATTTAATTTAAAGTAAAAAAAATATTAAAAATGATTTTTTTAACGCAATACTCTAAACAATAACTACATTTAGGTGGGCTACAAACTCCTAGGCTCTCACATATTTAATAATAATAAAAAAAAACATTCTTAATATATATATTTATTGAAAAGTAAGAACTAAGAAGTGCAATCGATCCTTAAGCAGCCCAAGCAAAGGTAAGACTAAGAGTTCATTAGATAGTGTCATAGGGATTATTTTTTTATGAGATTTTTTATTTAGAAATATATTAAAATTGATATTTTTTAATATATTTAAATTATTTTTATATGATGAAGATGTAAAATATTTTTTTAAAATATTATTTTAATAATTTTCTAAACAAAAAATATTTTTAAAAAAAACTCTTATCACATTCCCAACATTAATTTACAAAAAATTAAACTTACTTCCATAATGCTGTTTAAGGATCGGAGATTGATGATCAAGTATTAGTAACTCTTTGTTAATATGTTTTAAAAATATTTTTGAAAAAAAAATAATTTTTTTATATTTTTTATCTGAAATAAAAAAAATAATATTTTTAGATTATTTTGATGTAATGATATTAAAAAAAAATTTTAAAAAAAAAGAATTATTATAATATTTTTATAAACAAAAAACAATTTAAAAAACAATTTCAATCAAACTCTAAACAGTTGATTTTTCATGAAAATCAGATTTTAAAAAAATATAGTAAAAAAAATAAATTTTAAAAAGTTAAAATAAGTATTCTAATAAAAAAAATATATTTTATTACAAAAAACTTCACTCTCTCAAGTCTCAGCATTAATTATAAGAAATTGAAACCTACAGTGGAGTGGCGTCCGTGACCTATACACAATAAAGCTGTCTTAAGGATTGGAAATTGATCGGACGTCTATTTAAGTAAGTCCAATCCCAAAGCTGACTAAAAGTTATGTGGACGTGATTATACTGTGTCGTGATGAGTCGGATCTATTTTATCCGACAAGTTTTCTTATAAACCTGTATTTGACACGATATATCCATGATTATCAGGCACATTTTATCCATATTTGTTCGGATCATAGGGTGATTCATTCACAAAATACTTCTAGCATGTTTTAAGGAAGTAAACAAATTTTGTGACTTAGTTTATAGGGTCCAATAAGCTGGTTTTATATGATAAAAAAAAATTATCATGATATCTCCACAAAATAATGCTTGCGAAAGAAAGGAAAAAACTATGAAACTCGATTTTTTTAATTTTAATTTTAATTTTAATTTTAATATCCATTAATTAATGGCTAATTATAGCATAGTCTAATTCCATTGGCTGTGAATTATTGGCCTTGCCTGGACAGAGAGGGTTCTCCAACCGAATATAACCAAATCTCAGCTACGTGACCCACATTATTTGTTTAATGTCCAAAGTTTTTGGCCTAATCCCTTTCGTCTCACTGTCAAAACAAACAAACTATAGAAATATCTCCAAAATGCAAATAGACTAGTCCTTACGGGCTTGTTCGGAAATAATTATTTTGTTAGAAATATATTAAAATAATTTATTTTAAAAAATATATATTTTTCATACCAATATAGTATATCAGAATAATCTAAAAATATATATATAAATAATTTAAAATATAAAGTATATAAAAAATTTAGTAATTCAGTAGGAGAAAATATATACAAGTTTTCTAGGAAACAAGCTATCCAGTAGGAGAGAATGGGTTTTAGTAATTCACGAGTTGATTTGCCCGCTTCGCTGTGCTTTTTTTATCTATGTAGAAAATTAATTGATTTTATAAATGTTGTATTTTATTATTTTAATATTTAATTAGTATAATTTTAATTGATAAAGTCTGTTCAAAATGGTTTTTTTAAACCAAAATGTGATTGAATATTGCTATTGGTAAAAAACTTTTGATAAAATTTGTTAGAAAATTTGCTAAGAAGGTTAAATGATTTATTAGAAATTTGTTGTCACGGATACTTTGGTAAAAAAAAACAAAAAAAAGAAATCCGGTAAAAAAAGAACAACTGACTTGGACACTAAAAAATAAAAAATATATGTAGAAAAAAGGTCACAGTTTCTGAAAAGGAAAAAAAAAGAGTCTAAAATATAAATTTAACTTCAAAGACAAAGTTTTTTTTTATAAGATTTATTCATTATATTATTATATTAAATATATTTAAGAATACTTATATTAAATATTTTTTTTCAAGAAATTGTAGGTCATTTATTTTCTCTGTCTATGTAATTTTAGGCGAGACTATTAAATAAATATTAAACACATATATTTAGTCTCACATACTATATAATTTAATTGAAATGGGAAGTGATTTTTATATTTTTTAATTGTAAAAAACCTAAGTAAATTTGTAAAAAAAAAAGATTAGTTGCTTTTTTCCCCTAATAATATTAGATCTTACACATTATAAATAAAAATATTGACATTTATTTTCAAAAAATAAATATAATTTTTTTGCATGCTATAATTATTTATTTGCCGATAAAAAAAAACAGTGTAGTTGAAACAGAAAGTGCCTTATATATTTTTTAATTGTAGATAATCTAGGCAAATTTATTTACCTTTTATTTTATTGAGTTGTATTTTTTCTCGAGTAATATTAGATGTTAAATATTAAAAATCCAACTTTTTGATTTTTTTTAAGAAATAAACTTCAACAAAAGAGCACAAAATTAAAATTTAAAGCCAAATTTTTTTTTATAAGATTTTTTCATCATATTATTATATTAAATTTATTTAAGAATGCTGATATTAATTTTGTTAATCACAAAAATCCAAGGTCATTTTTTTATCTCTTTATATACTTTTAGGCGATAATATATAATAAATATTAAAACATATAATAATGACTTGTTTGCCGTTTAAAAAGAACAGTGTAATTGAAACAAAAATGACTTGTATCGTTTTTTAATTGTAGATAACCTAGGTAAATTTATTTATTTGTTGTTCTTGAGTTGTCTTTTATCTCCAGTAATATTAGATATAAAATGACTATTGCTATTATTGCAAAAATAATTAAAATTATTAAATTATCCTGAAAAAAAAAACACTCATAAACACTAACAAAAGAGTAGGCAAGAAAAAGAATATATTATTATTATTATTATTATTATTATTATTATTATTATTATTATGTTAATAATGGAAAATAAAAAACATATTATTATTATTATTATTATTATTATTATTATTATTATTATTATTATTCTTATTCTTCTTCTTCTTCTTCTTCTTCTTCTTCTTCTTCTTCTTCTTATTATTATTATTATTATTATTATTATTATGTTAATAATGGAACATAAAACACATATTATTATTATTATTATTATTATTATTATTATTATTAATGGAAAATAAAACACAAATATCAATTTATCAAGAGATGAAAATTAAAAATTAAAACTATAAGGGCCAAAATAAAAATTCAATATATTATCAATTTCAATCACAGGATCCAATTGAAGAAATCGAAACTTATGTACTGTATTTATTGCATAATTTAAACCGAATCCGAATATTAAAAGAAGGAGGACCGAACTGAAACATTGACATCCAATCAATTGCAATCGGAGAACCTAATCGAACTAAATCAAAACTTGCAACCAAAATCAGGACAAAAATAAAAATCAAAAGTCAAGGGACTGAAGTAAAAAGGCGCACAAATTGGGGGACTCTCCTGCACTTTTACATGCAGGAGAGAGAGAGAAACGTGGCTGGCGGCTTTAACCGGTCCCCGGCGCGTCCACTGGCATTATTGGGGTAAACACGCGACCGCGGGAGGAAGAAGACGCCCAGGCGAACCGCTCTGTCCGTCGGAAGCTCGTCTCCGTCCACCTTATGACGCCGCACGCGCCACCAGAAAAGGGCGTGGGGCGTGAAACAGGTAGGCGCGTGATTCACACGCACTGACAATACTCGGGAAAAAAATAAAAAAATATGTTCAATTACTGGACAACCCCTGGACAGAAAGAAAGGTTTTTGTCTTATGCGGGCCCATAACCATAATTAGCCATTTTAAATATATTAAAAAAAAAAAACTGCGGCGGACCGGACCGGACCGGTCCGGTCTGTACTCGTGCAATTACATGAGTGTCCCTTGCCCTCAGCGCTTTTTACACGTAGCCCGAGCGCTATTTTATCTTATTATCGGGGTTAAAAGCGTCGTTACACTGTTCATGAAAAAAAAGGCAGACGAACATCCGCGACGCACGGCCGAGAAATGGCCAGTCCACAGTAAATTGTCTTTATGTCTACAGTGCCAATGACCCCGAGCTGTTTTAGCTTATACTGTAATTTGGCTCTCTCGTATTCATATAAGTTTATGTAAGGAGCACATGAAACTTCTTTTATCTTTTTGAAAAAGATATGAGATAAATGAATAATTCAAGAAATTATCTCATTTAATAGTTTAAGTTGTTAAATAAAATTTCAAGATATGATTTATATTGTTTTTTAACACACACTTTGAAGTGAAAATTCTATGAGCTTGAAACTTGCATGGACACATACTATTTTATGTTTATTTTTTATCAAATAAAATAAAAGTTATGAGATTCAAACTCGTAAAAAAATATATAGACAGGTTTTCAACTGCAGGCACACCAGACACAATCTCAATCAAGTTGGATGTTGTATGTCCTCGAATTATCTTGCATTTTCAAATTAATGGAACCGAAAGTTCCACGAAAAGATAAATGTTTTAAGAGTAGTGTTAAGAAACTATCTCACCTAAAAGCTTAAACTTATAGGTGAGGGTCCCTAAAATACGATTTATATTATTCTCTAATACACACACCTTCAAGTGAAAGTCCTATTGACTTGAAACTTGTATAGATCATATATCATCATTGTGTTTGATTTTTATCAAATAGAATGGAGGTGGTGAGATTCGAGCTCGTGATCGCTGGGTGAACAAGATTCCGATACCATGTTATGGAATCATCTTACCTAAAAGCTTAAGCTTATAGATAAAATCTCATAATATGATTTATATTATTCTGTAATAAGTAGAGTGCTGATTATGACGAAACCTTCCATTGCCATTCGTTCTGATAACAGGCAATTAGAGATGAAAATTCCAAACCACTCAGCTCAGCAGCGAAAAGCTCTTTCCGAAACTCAAAGGCTAACGACCCTGTCAAGTCCTTTGAATTTGGATCTATAGACTGATATGAATCTTAAATATATACAGGATTTAATACAATTATATTTTCCTCTCAAACCCTATCAGTGCATGAGATTCTAGAATTTTAAGAAAACTCTTCCCCGACAACCAACCACCATTTGTCCAATCTTTCCTGCTCTATAGACCACCAGGCTCCCGTTGAAGATGGTAACAATCATCAAATTGCTGTTGCTGGTTAAATAAACACCATTTCTGCAATTGAACTAAACAGAAATTAACAGTAAAAGAAAGGTGTTATGAAATGGGACTAAAACCATTTTCAAATCCCAAACTGCAGAAAATTTTCTTGAAACAAGGAAAACCTTTTCCGTCGATTTTCTCTCCCTTCCAAATCACAAAAGCAGACATGGACGATTCTGTTAAGAGCTCTGAAGACATAAAAAAATTCCTCTCATTCAAGGAATCTGACAAGATGTGAAATTTTGATATAGAAAGCGTGGCGCAATAGGAGAGGGTTTGTAATCTGCGTAACAAGTCTCGAATTTCAAATCAGAGTGTGCACTTCTTTTTAAGAGCCTGGGACATCCAGGATTTTTACTCGTTCATCTTGCCCCCACAAAATAATACCTTTTTTGGGGATGAGGTTTTCTTGCATAAAAATTATTAAGATATGAACATCACATAAGGTGAGAAAATTTGCAACTCCTTGTCGAAAGCTAGCTAGGAGCTACTACGCGTTCTTCACCCACCACAAATCCAAAAGTATTAACTTGCTTAACCAACACACATTAGCTTTGTTCTAAACTTTCTCTTGAAACTTTTGTTAATTAAGAAAAAAAAAATACAATCTACATCCTTTCTTAAATTCACAGAACATAAACTAAGACATTGATTTGACTAAGCAGGATTATCATCAAGGCAATATCCTATGATTATATGCTCATAGAACATAATAGTGATTAGAATATATGTTAATTTTATCTTTCAAGCCCTTCAATCTAACTAATGCCAATTTCCAGATTCCAGTTTCATTTTATATTCTCCAGACAACAAAGACTTTACCAACCACAATGCATAATGAGGTCCACAAGACATGAGCTCCCTTCATGGGGTTGCATTATTGAGGGGCTTGTAATCATAATTACTTGGACAGCCAACCCCAAGATCGATTGCCTGTTTGAGTAGATTTTCAAATAGAAATCAACCCACTTGGTAATTTTTAATTATTTTCCATCGAGGTCCAAGTCACTCCATTTTGCAGGTTATTATGATGAAAGAAATTTACTCTCATGACTTACTAGTCGTTTATAATTTCAAATAAAATTTAATAACTTTGTATAAAAATATAGTTTTAGAATAAAAAGTTTTTTTGTTAGGCTTGTCAATTCCGTTCCGTTTTGTCTGGAATGTTTCGTGCCGTTATAAAACCCGAGACGAAACGACGTCGTTTTCGTCTCGGTTTTAATTCCGGTCCGTTCTGGAAATTTCAGCCGGAACATCTCGGTATCGTTCCGGCCTTAAAATTCTCTTTATTTTGATTAACTTATGATTTTTTTTCTTCTAATTTTGAGATTATATTTGTTTGATTTTGTGTTTATATTGTATAATTTAAAGTTAATTTATCTTGAATTTTAATTATGCTTGTTAAATTAATATATATATATATATATATATATATATATATATATATATATAAACAGTACAACCCCGAAATGGCACGCCGAAACACTCCAAAACCAGAACGTTCCATTCCCATAGAAAAACCGGAACGACAACCGGAACGGTATTGACAACCTTGGTTTTTGTTGCAAGGAGAAATTCATTGACTTTTGGATGTCCTTAATTGACATTTGTAGCTTCCTATGAAAAAAGAAATATTGCTTGGTGTATATGCATCTCCAACTTCTTGCTAAAAAATTCTTACAACATGTTCATTACTCTTTAAATTGAATTGGATTTAGATGTTTTAATAAAATTTCATGTTTAGAACTATTTTAAATATTAATTTTTTTTTATATAAGACAATCGAAGGAATACGACGAGAACAATAAAAATAATATAGAAAACAAAATGAATTAAATCATATCTCTTTCAAATATGTGAATTCAACTTATTTATTAATTAAATTTAAATTAATTACATACAGCTTGTTCGGGAAACCACTATCAAATCACTCTCGCAATATTTTTTTTTGCTTTAAATTAATTTTTTTAATGTTTTTAAATTATTTTGATGTCCTGATATCAAAAATAATTTTTAAAAAATTATAAAAAAAAATATTTTGATGTATTTCTAAACAAAAAACAACCTCAATCACACTAAAAAAACCCCACAAAAACGTTTAACTACAATAAACACATTACCATACTGTACAATGGGGGAATTCCAGCCATTTGAAAAGAAAAAAAAAACACGGGAGTACCATGAACACTTGTCTAAGGGCCTGTTTGGGAGTGTAGTTGTGGTAACTTTTCAAAGTGCTTATTGTGCCGAAATATATTAAAATGATGTTTTTTTTTATTTTTTAAAAATCATTTTTGAAATCAGCACATCAAAATAATCTAAAACACACAAAAATATATTCATTTAAACTAAAAAAATAATTAAATTTCCAGTGGAATCGCAATGCTAAACGGGGCTTTAGAAAGAAAAAAAATCCACAAAGAAGTCTACTCAAGCAACCTCCATGATCTGAAATAAAATTAAATAGAAAAAGGGCATTGTCAATTGACAGAACTCAGAAAAGATGGCTTGTCATTCACATGCTTTAACAGATGAAGTAAATAAAATGCATGTATTTTTTAGGGTGCAGCTCGACAAGTTGGTGTGTGACAGAAGAGCACTCAGCACAGCTCACGCTTCCGGAATAGATGTCATGGAGAATGATAAAAGCAAAAGCTTTCTTTGGACCCAAGCCGAAGGAACTTGGAGTCACATAATCTATAATATCCTCATGTCTGAATGAATGAATGATGCATTGTCTATTCTACAACAGGAAAATATAAACGAAGCTCTTTTGTAGAAGACAAATTACAAGAAATATAAAATCAGAAAAACTTAATAGCTAATTGAAGAGCAAATATATATATATATATATATATAGGGCATGGACCACCTATTTTCAAATATTTTGCCAGCATTAAACGATACGTATTTCCTGTACATTTTATTTTTAAAAATATAGAAACCCACTTGAGAATTATTTTAAAAAAACATATTTATTTTATATGTATAATGACAAATGAAAATTACGGAGAGTGTAGCTCTACTAGCCAGGTGATATCATCCATTTGAGTCTTGCAAATTTTATCGATAACTTCATAATTCGTGGATTAATCGAGATGTATTTCATAGAAATCATCCATTCGAGTCTTATAAATTTTAAGGCTACTTGAAACTTACATAGTTATTATTATTATTATTATTTTTTGTAACCGGGGTGTCCGGGCCAGCTTGCGCGCATCTCGACTATTCCCCGGGCCCACTGAACATCATGCAAGCCCAATGACCATATAAGGTACTGCGAGGATAACAGGCATATCAAACAGGGAGCGAACCAGGGTGCCACATGAAGGGAACACCCCTCCAAGACCTGCTGGGACGCTCGAACCTGGGTCCCGAGAAGGGCGGGCGCCCTCCTCAACCACGGGGACAAACCCCTGTTGATAAACTTACATAGTTATTAATTTCATGATTCGTGGGATTAATTAAAATGCACATAAACTGTCTTGATCATTCAAGTTAATAAAAAAAAATGAAAATTGACAATCAAGCTCTCTGGATGACGAGTAAATGTAATATTTACAATGGCATAAACAACATGAGTACAAAACTAAGTAGATGTAGAGTATGGTAAATAGACACACTAATCACACACAAGATGGCGATAATTACCTTTGCCTGATCCAGAAGAGAAACTTGGAAGCAGAGGATTAACGTTTCTTAATCTGATGATCATCAGCATTTAACATAGTAATTAACCACCACTTAACGAAAACCAAACTACCGGGCCCCACCACGGGCCATTTCCCTAACTCTCTGTTCAGATTCCTGCCTTTGGAGCCTCATTTCATAGTTGACCTTTCTGATGAACTCTTCTGCTCGCCGATTCAACTCATCCTGACTTATCGACTTCTCCCTCCTTAAAGAAACAGAATCATTAAACGTGTCTGATTTCTTCAGTTCTCTCCTAGCCCAAGCCACCGGATCATCATCATCGCCGCCGCGACCACCACCACCACCACCAGGAGTGACCATTCCATTGGCTTTTTGCAGCACCTTTGGAGGCGTGTCCCATGAGACAATCTTCTTTAACTGCCTTGTTGCTGTCTTTCCTTGCTTCTCCATGATTGATGTCCATGCGTCCTCCAGGGTATCCTGCTGATCTGCGTCTAGTGTCAGCGGCTCCATATCCATCTTTTCTTGCTGTTTTTTAGCAGAATCTGTCAGGCAAGAGTCAGTGGAATCCATAGATGGGTCTGTACTCGTCTTTTCCTGCAGTTCTTTACCAGAATTTGTCAAGAAAGTGTCAGGGGAGTAATAATCCTGAGAAGAGTCGAAGGGTTTCTCAAAGGACAAAGTGGTATCCAACTGTTTTTCCACTTCTCGCATGTCATGCTCTTGCCAGATATCATTCGCGTGATCGACGCCACTTTGGCTCTGGCTTTTGAGTTTCTCAGAACTAGAATAGGGTAATTTGGTGTGGGGGTTTGGGTGTTGAAATGAGGAAGCAGCAATGGTGATGATGATGAAGTTGACGATGATGTAGATGTACGGTGGAGATAACCAGCCACGGAGGGAGATCCATGCGGTAGGAAGAGTGGAGAGAATTAGATTAAATGTGTAGGGAATTATAGCCACTTTGAACAAAATAAAAGTGGAAACGATCCCCACAGAGAGAAGCACCAACTTCACAGCCCAAATCGCTGTCTCAAATCTACTTGTATTGAAAGAAAAAAACTCAAAGAAGTTGGCCATTTGGGTGCAGAAATATGAGAGCTCGTAAAACAAGAAGATCTGGAAATTAAATGATCTAGACCTTATCTAACTAACTAAACCCCTGCAGTTCATCAAAAATCTTTGGCAGAAGGGACAACAAAATCAGATGCACTAGTAGCTACTGCTAAAATGAAAACAAAAAGAACTCTTCAAAAATCAATCTTGTGAGAAACCATTGGACTCTTCTCTCTAAGATCCCCTTCTCAGGAAAACTTTCAGCACGAGGTGTTGCTTTCAAAACTTCGAAAGTACAGATTCTGCAGAGAGATTTTGCATTGTGATTGCTCAGCGGCATAGAGAAAGAGATGGAGGGCGAGAGAGAGAGAGAGAGAGAGAGAGAGGAGAGAGCGAGGAGAGGAAGAGAGAGATTTTCTTTTTCTGGTTGAATGTATGTAGAGGAATTATACCAGCCAGGTTCTTATAAGAGGGCTAGCAGCAAAACGACACAGTACAGTACAGACCAAGGTCCACAGTACAGAGTGCATGGGGGCATTAGGCTTTCTTTATTCCTTAAATTTCTTGCAACTTTCCCTCCTCTGATTCAATCCTAACCATCCATTCATATTCAAAATATTGAAGCCACAGGAAGCTCAATGATGTTTCTTTTCTCTTAAACAATATTTTGGGCTCCAATTCTTTTAATTTAATTTAATTTAATTTAGTTGATTAAAAATGTAATCGGACTAGCCTTATAAACGCTTTCAAAAATAGGCTGCACTGCTACTAGGCGATCATAAAATATGAAATCATATAAAATTATAAACTATTTCATTGATTGCTCGTAGACTCAGATGCTAGGAGGTATTTTTTTAATTATAAGAAAATGTTAAAATTCAAGATTTCTTTTGCTGGAAGATTACTACTCATATAGGATGAGTTATCTTGTCGGTGAAAGTGGGATGATATTAATTATGTTTAAACTTTTAAAATTAAAGTTTATTTTTTAACCTGTTATTAATTATATTTAAATAATAAATTATCTATGTTAGATAATTTATAGTTTTACATGTCTACTTTCTAATAATTGGGATTTAATTGTTATAGCGGGATCGAGGTTCGCTTGGACTTCCCTTTTAAATTATTAAAACTTTATAATAATAATAATAATAATAATAATAATAATATTGTTACCAAACTTATCTTTTAATTCCATATATAGAGCTTGTTTGAAAGCATGATTAATTTTGTTTTTAAAAAGTGTCTTTTTTTGTTTATAAATGTAGATAACTTTTTATTTTAAAAAAAAATATTTTTAATATGAGCATATTAAGATAATCTAAAAACACACAAAAAAATTTAAATAAAAATTACAAATAGGTTTTTTTTTCTTTCAAAAATTCTTTTGAAACAAACACAATGTCAAATGGAAAATAAAAATAAAATTAATATATAATAGAGTTAAACGTGAAAAACGATTCAAGAATATTATAATATATTACAAGCATATAACAAAAAGATAACAATAGTTTGGAAAACTCGATAGAACAAAAGGGAATGGAAGTGAAATTTGATTAACCATTACAGTCTGGGGTGGGGTTACTGACATGAAACATAGAATTAGACAGAACAAGATCACTTTTGGTCTTTTATATATATATATATATATATATATATATATATATAAGTCCTTTCTCGTATATTAAAAGTTTAAAACATTGAATCTCATGAGTTCCCTCTTCATTAATAACAAATTGAATAGAAAGAAACTCAACTACCATCACCACGGATAATATTCAAGAATCTCATGGAGAAAAAATAAAATAAAAATATAAACACTTGACAGATGTAATGTTCTTGGTTAGATAAATTAAGTCAAGACAAAAACTCTTTAATTACATCTGTCGTAACAATGGCGTGTAATTTCGATTTTTTTTATGTTCCACCTAATTTCCACTCAAAAAGTGCATATAGTACAAAACAGAATTTATTTTTATTATTTATTATAATCGTCAAACATCATGGAGGCCTAATTTGATTTAGGGTTTACATCATTAAATTTTCAAGTTAATTTATATTAATACAAGCTAACCGATTTATTAAAATAATGGTTTAAAATAAAACTCAATCTAGATCAAAATTCAACACCTATCAAACATATTAAATCAAATTAGGTTTTTAGCCTAAATTTATGGTATGTGATTGATTGAACAAAATATCTAATTATCTAATTCATATGGTTTGCTAATATGATGACTATTGAAAACTTACATGATCGTTAACTTCAAGATCCGTATGATTATTCGAGATACGCGCAAGCTGATCCGTGTTATGGAATCATCTCACCTATAAGCTTAAACTTGTAAGTGAGACTCCATAATATGATTTATATTATTCTCTAAAACACCCCCTCAAGTGAAAGCCCTTTGGACTTGAAGCTTGCACAGGCCCACATCACCTTGTGCTTGGATTTTATCAAATAGAATGGGGGTGATGAGATTCGAACTCGTGACCGCTGGGTCAACAAAACTCTGATACCACGTTAAGGAACCATCTCACCTAAAAGCTTAAACTTGTAAGTGAGGCTCCATAATATAATTTATATTATTCTCTAACAATCCGGACATACACATTAATAAATAAATAAATAAATAAAAAATATCTTAGGCCATTATTGGTACCCCGATGGCAAATTGTCAATGGGGTCTCCATGTCTGACCCCGGGAAACAGCCACCCTCACCAAGCCCCCATCCTCTTAATTGTTGGGATCCCCCGTCATCCCTCTCCATGCCCAATAAATTCTGCACCACTTCCATTCCTTTCTTTCACTTTCAGTGCCCTGCCATGTCTTTCTATCCGTTGAACTTAACCCTGCCATTTGCCTGAGGGGAAGAACAGCTAAATTCGTGTGGAAATTAAATCAATAATAGTAACAATTTTACAAACTTTTCTCTTTATCAACAACCCTAGAAACTATTTCATTAGTTCAAGTTAAATTCTGCATGGTCATGCCATGAAACAATCATTATGGCAGGTGTATGTCACTATATTTCAAAAATAAAAATTAAAAAAATATTTTTATTTTTTATTTTAAATTATATTATTTTGATATTTTTAGATCATTTTGATGTACTGATGTTAAAAATGAGTTTTGAAAAGATATAAAAATATAATTTTAATATAATTCTAAAAAAAAATTTTCAAAAACTATCACAACCACATTCTAGCCGGGTTTGCAGCCCTTGAATGAAGAACTTTTTATGGGTGCTTCAATAATGCTAATTGACTTTTTTTTTTTTTTGATAACCGGGGTGTCCGGGCCAGCTTACGCGCAGCTCGACTATTCCCCGGACTCACTTGAACACCCTGCAAGCTCAAATGAACAGGTAAGATACCGCGGGGATGACAGGCGTACCACACAAGGAAAGGATCCAGGAAAAGAAGGGGAGGAGCCCTCCTACCCTACTGCCACTGGAACCCGAACCTAAGTCCGAAAGTAGGAGGGCGCTCCCTTGCGCCACTGGACCACGACCCTTGCAGGTATGCTAATTGACTTTCTTGATGTTTCAGGTGAGAGGGGTTTCGTATGATTTCAATTCAATGCAGCATAGAGAGAGAAAAAGGAGGGTCAAGGAATTGATGGCTCTAACTTTCCATGATGGATGAATTATAAACTTGAATTGAGAGTGAAAAAGAACTTTGATTTGGGGTAGATTTACTGCTAATCGATTTGAATTTGAACTAGCGCTTCCCGTTCTCGATTTGAATTTGAAAAAAAGAACTTTTTGTTTTTTCCTTTTAAATAATTTGATGGGAAGTCTTGTTACTAGTAGGTTCTGAAATTATAATTATGCCTCGGTTTAGGGTATAATATGGTTTAAAATTTGGGTTATGAATTTATTGGATAAACTCTAAAATAATAATATTTTGTTTTTATAAAATTAAATTACATGGTACTGAATAAATTTTTTAAAAAAAATCTTAGAGTTGATGTAATTGGTTTCTCACTTGAATTAAACCGAGTTAACTAGATCAGTTAGTCTTAACCCAAATAATTTAAAATGAAACTTAGGCATGAGTTAAGCTCCAAGTTAGTTATATATAGCCAGGGAGTAAATTTAAAAAAATAAAAATTTTGTATTGTAATAAAATTGTAATTTTTAAAATTGGCTTTTACGAATCAGTTTTTCCAACGAAAGTTTTAATTAAACCATCTATATCTTTAATTAACATTATTACAAATTTATCACAAGATCAGTAAAATAAAAATTAGGCAATACTAATTGTCAAGTAGTGTAGGAGAAAATAGCATTTTCCAAAAAAAGAGTCCTTATCGGATCCCTAATGCTCCAATTCTGTCAATTATTTTTCTCACAATCGTAGAACAGTAGTGAATGTCACTGTAGATGGACGTCATCAGATTATTGTTGTTCATCTTTTATGGTCAAGATGGATCCATGTATTATAAGAAGAAGAAAAAAAGAAGAAGAAAACTCCATCATTATTAACGTCGGTGCTGAATTGAAATCATCTTTCTTTGTCATTAGGGTTTTGTAAGCAAATAAGTGAGGCTAGTTGCTTGGATTAGCTAGCTAGCTAGGTATAACATTTAAACTTAAATATTAACATGATAAATTTATGTTAGCATTACTAGACTATTGAAGAGATAATTTAAATTATTAGTCGAGGTATGTATAAGCTGACCTGAACCATTTTTTTTTGGATCTAAAGAAACCTCATTTCTCAGAAAACACATTTTATGAGTTCAGGTGAGCGAGTAAAACCCTAGTTGTTCTACGCTCTTATAAGAGATGCACGTCTTGACTTGAACTCAAGATCTACTATGCAGATTTCAAACTTTTTATCATTACACCACGCCCTATTAGAGTTGATCCAAACATCCACATTAATAATAATAAAATAACTTGGATAGTTAGCTACTAGCAACTCTCTCTCTCTCTCTCTCTCTCTCTCTCTCTCTCTCTCTCGTTATCCTTACAGATTATTTGTTTTGAGATTATTTTTCACACAACTAAATTATTATTTTTTCATGTTTATAAAAACCATTAATTATATTCTTCACATTGACGAATTTTAAGATTTTTCTTCAATTCTTTCTGAAAATTGAAGTGATAACACGAGAAATAAATCCATTTAGGTATCATCTCCTCTTATTAGCTTCCAAGAATGCTCTCTCTCTCTCTCTCTCCCTCGCCGGCAAGGGAGATGAGCGCAAGTTGTTTCAATCCAACAATGTCCTATGCTAGTTCTTCGAGCCCACATTGCTACCGTGAGAGACTAGAGTTGCTGCCACTAAACACCAAAGTGGTGGTGGTGGTGTTAGTAGAGGAGGTGGTGGGTCTCCACCAGGCGGCACCCTATCCTTGTAGTGGTTATCTTTTTCTTTATACAGGAAAGGGGTTGTTTGAATTTTGATTGTAGGAGCTAGCCAGCTACTAAAAAGAAGGATCTCTTTCACTATTGGGTCCCATCAACTATATCAATGGAGTAATCCACCAAGATCGCGCCGGAGCTTATATTTGCTTAGATTTGAAGATTTGGCCACCAATTTGCTGGGCGGTACATGCTTTCGCTGCCAAGCTAATTCATGCATGCGCTTTAGCTATCACCACATGCTTGTGGTGGTCCTCCTATATATCCTTTTATCATACCACTACGCACGGTCAACCCTTCTGGTTTTTGTAGTGCCATTCCTTTTATCGTCAATCTTTCTTGAGCTCTATGTTTTAGATATTGCATGATTTAAGGGCACAATTAGCTAGCTAGGTTAATTAATCATCTACATAGTTCGAGAGGGAGCAAATTGTTTAGGCAAAATACCAAATTCTCTTACTTTATCTTGCACGAAGAAGAAGAAGAAGAAGAAGAAGAGGAAGAAGAGGAAGAAGTTCGTATATTTTATCGACATGAAATTAAAAGGGGAGAGAACCTTCATTTACTTCATCTGAAAGCCGATGAACTACCTTCTAGTAAACATAGCAAATATATAAACAAGTAATAATAGACATCATTCATGCTAAGAAATAATAGAGCTTGAGGCATACTAATTAGATTTAGCTCGGTATATATTATTAGTATTATTATTGGATATTATCAGACTATTGAACATAATCTAAGTTGTTCTTGTAATTTATTTATTTTATTATTATTATTTTGAGACATTACTAAACTATCAAACACAATCTAAGTTAATGTGTTATTTTCTTTTCTGTTTGTCTAAAAAACTTTTTGATTATTTAATTTTTTTTAATATATATTAATTTTATTATGGATAAGGTATTGAAAATAATGATAGCGATTATTTTTAAAGTATTTTTTCTTAAAAATATGTTAGATTAATTATATATTTTGATATTTGTTTAATAGTAACGCATTAAAATATATAGAAAAAAGAACTAAGATTTTTTTAATCTCACATTAATTTATTCTCAGTATTCTAAAATATTTTTAATAAAATAATATCAAAATCAAATTTTAAAAAATAAAAAATATCTTTAATTTCTTTTAAAAATAAAATCACTTTAAAATAAAAAATATATCAAGTCATACGTAGACAAAACAAATAAAAAAAACACAAAGGTAACAAATCATTAACAACATAACATTCATTATATTTGCATAAGAGAGAATTTCATTCTCATTTCACGTCATCAAAGCTACATTTAATCTGTTTTTAACGCATATTACATTTAATATAAAGATAAATAACAATAAAAATTAAAAATCAAAACTAAAAGTATAGATACATAAATACAAACAAAAAATAAAAGTTATCCTAGAAAAAACAAAAAAAATAAAAGAGATCGAAACTAAAACAAAAAACAAAATAATAAAAACCAAAATGCAAAATGCAAAATAAAATAATAAAAACCAAAATAAAAAATAAAAAATTACATATTTTAAAACAAAGCAAAAAACAAATTCACCCTACACCGGATCATTGACAAATGGCTGGTCAATCAGATCAATAATTGAAATTAATTTAATTATAAGTTGACTTTTCTCTTACCTAGACCAGAAAAGATCTATAGAGCTTCCAGGTAACCTCGATTTAATAATTGCGGTTTGGAGGTTTCAGTGAACGAAAAAAATGAAAAGAAAAGGATAAAAGCAAAGGTAAAATAAGTGATCCATCTTATCTTATAAAAAAGAGAAAAAAATAATAAGGGCACTAGCTATTTTTGTATGATTGATTTCTTCTAGAACAGTGATACGAGAATCTAGGTTATATTATGGTAGAAACCATCCGGTAATCCGGCTACTGCCGACTAATCCGGATTCGAGCCGGGTAGGACCCTTAAGGGCGGCAAAGCTCTCCCAAGCGAGTTTTAAAGCAGCTGCATACCCAAGGCTCGAACTCGAGACCTTGATTAAGCTGGGAGGACCCCCTACCAGTTCACCCACGCCCTCGTTGGTATCTAGGTTATATTATTAAACCTAATAAAAAAGCATAAAGGAAGGTAAGAAGCATAATTCAAGCTTTATTTTCTTCCCTTAATACATAAGAGGGTATCATTAAACTAAACAATAATTGAGGTAGGAATTAATGATACATTGATTAGGTCAAACAATTGATGGTTGGTCGTGATTATATATATATAGTCTTGCAAAATTAATGGCAAGAGAATGCCATTGTTGAAGAGACAAATAAAGAATAGGTTTGCAACACCTAGCAGGTGGTAATTTGAATGGAGTTGTCTCCATCTCAACAATAAAATAAAAGAAATAAATTAATCATATAGTATGTGGTTCAATGGTAAGAGCATAGGACTAAAGGATTTGCTTTTTTTATGGTCTTACGTTCAAGACATGTGGTTGCTAATATGATGATAAACTGAAGATTTATATGATTGTTAATTTCAAAGTCCATGAGATTAGTCGAGTGCGTACAAAATAACCCACACACCGACGTTAATAATTTTCTTCTTCTTCATGAAATGGTTTCATTCATGTTCACATGATTTGGTTGGGGTTTGATGATAACCCTTCTCTATCTCAAACTCTACTTTTCTTTTTTAATGTGTTCAAAAACAAATTAATTCGATGATCTTCGACGATGCAATACAACATTTAATAATAGTTTTTTTTTTTTAATTAAGTAGTGTATTTGATATAATAATAGTTTTCGCTGTTATGATTTGAAAAGATAAAGCTATGAATTATAGTTTTTTAATAATAAATTTTTTTGAAATATTAGAGATTTTAATGGAATCATACAAAAATTTTGTGTATCTATTATGATTAATCAAATTCATATTTTAAAAATTTGTTGTTGAGACAAAATATAGTTTCACAATACTATTAAACAAACCCTTGCTAATACGCCAGACTATTGATCATCTTAAAAAATATTAAATATATACTAAGTTGTATTGCATAAAATTATTCTATTAATGAATTTCACTTTAGCATATGTGAAAAGGAGAAACATACAAATCCAATTATATTGAATAATACCTCCGTACACGTGTCTCATCGCTTTCCATAATACAACTTTTGTATTTTTCGTAATACTAAGTTTTTTCTTTATAATTATTTATTTTATCATTTAAAAATAATATATATATTTCTAGAAGAATATTTTTTTTATCTCACACCCAAACACGCATTTATATATACACGCACGCTACTGAAAAACCAAAGCAAACTGATAGTACTGTCGTTGTACGGAAATCATGACCAAATTGGAACGATTCTGGTGATTAATCATGAATTATTATATATATATATAAGAAAAAATTAAATAAGAGGGGGAAAAGGAAGGAGGAGAACAGTTGAGATGTCATCTCCTTGAAAATGAAGTATATTAGCTTGGTTTCAAGTTTGAGATATGATAATTATTTGAGATTCGTATAATTATTGATTTTATTGTTCGTAAGATTAGTTAAGATATATGAAAAGCTGAATTAGATATTCATGTTAAAAAAAAGTATGTGTGTGTGTGTATATATATATATATATAAACTAAAAAATAAAATGTGATGCATTGTAGTTTTTAATATGATTTACTGATGATTTCAACAAGAATATCGTAGCATATCTTACTTTTTTCTTTTAACATATAGTTGAGTGAATTATAGTTTAGTCCCTGTTGATGATATTTAATGTAGTATATATATAATCAATGTGTTGGAATCGCATCTTTCATTTTTACGGACAAATGGGCCAACTGAGCGAATTCCTCCTGTAGATCATAAACAAATGACATGATACTTTAGTTGGCTTGTCCTTTTTTCGAGAAATCCTTGTTTATGTCCGAAGCCAAATGCAAGAAACATTAATCTGGTTCCTGTGCTGTAGTGCCCTAAGCACAGCTTCAAAGTAGACAGCTTTAGGCAAAACAGCAGATTCCGTTCTTCAAGCTGTCCTTGCATGCCCTTAATCATTACCCATAGTTTCGTTGTCGGCATCAATACAAAGCGAATTTATTAGTTATCGGTAGTGTAGTTGAAGTTGTTTTTTAAAATATTTTTAGTTTATAAATATATTAAAATTATATATTTTTATTTTTTTAAAAAAATATTTTGATATCAGTATATAAAAATAATCTAAAAACATAAAAAATTTTTTATATAAAATAAAATAAAATTCATTTTAAAAAAATAGTTTTGAGATGCAGTGACGAACCCAATAAGCAAAAGAAGAAAAAGCCTGCTAGGTTGGTTTTTATGAGCAGGGAGATAAAGCACTAATCGTTGTGTTCTTGGTTAGCATATATTGCCTAAAGCACTAATCCACCAAATTGTGATTTTTTTTTAAAAAATTATTATTTAATAATATATTTATTAAGGATTGGATTTTATAATTTTTTTTTGAGAAACGATGACAACACTGTTGGTGTAAAATTTGGTTCGAGTTTAGATTTCAACCATCAAACAAAGAAAGACAAACCATACACAAAATTAAAAGAAGAGGAGAGAAAAGGGGAGAGAGAGGCAAACCCAAAAAGCTATAAATGTGACCAGGGAGAAAAATAAATTACAGGAAATTATAAATGAGGGTTTGGATATATAAAAAAAAAGTTTGGGGGGTGAGAATAGGTTGAAACATTTTGGTTCGGATTAAAAAAATTCAATTGAATTGAATTTTTATTTTAAATTTAAATTCAACCATTATATATCAAATGAAAGAATCAAATTGATCAGTTTAGTTTTACATTTTTTAAATATAGGTCCAATTTAATACAAAAACCTTATGTTTAGGTGATTTTTAACACTTTAATTTAATGAACTTTTAATATATATAATAAGCATTTAGACCCAATTTGACATTGCATTTCAAAAATATTTTTGAAAAAAATTAATTTTTTTGGGGGTTTTCGGATCATTTTCATGTGTTGATGTCAAAAATAATTAAAAAAATAATAATTTTGATGTATTTATAAACAAAAAATATTTTCAAAAACAACATCAAACAGACTCCCAAATAGTCACTTATTCTATAATTGAAAACAGCAGATATAACTTTTCTTTGCTTGAGCTTCTTATTGAGCTTGTTTCCGGTTGATTTTGAATGATTTTCTGGGCCTGTAGATTTTAATGATTGGGCTTTCAAAAGAATAAAGTTTGAAGCTAGTTTTGGACTTTAAATGGGCTTCATTATTCAGGACGATCCATTTGGGGTCACATCCGGGGCTCCAAATGCCGTGTCCTGTCGAGCCACTGAGTCAACTCTTTACAAATAGTAAACCGAGAGAGTCACTGTAACCTCGAAGTAAGTAGCACATAACAATGGAAGTTTCAGCAATGCAGCGGCAACAACACAAAAACACCCAAGAAACAAAAAGCCACAATGGCACACTACACACCTTATCTTTGCTGCAGTCTTGCCTCCTGCACGGCTATCTTCACGTAGATCCGGTCCCATGCTTCATCCAAGATCCGGAAATAGGCATGTCTCCAAGAACGTTTGAGCAGTAATGCAGCAGAGACTCCCCAAAAGAACATTCCGAAACCGATTCTCATTGCAGCATAAAACCATTTCCTGACTTCTTCATCAACAATTGCTTCATTGCCGTCATCTTTAGCTGGTGGTCTTGGAGTCGTCTCATCTCCGGGGCATTTCTGTGTGACCGGAAGCCCGCACAAGGCAAGGTTACCGGAAAATGCTGAAGCATTTAAGCCCTGCAGCTGAGTGCCTAAAAGAATTCTCCCGGACAAGTTATTGTATGAGAGATTCAAGTAATTCAAGAAATTTAGAGTCACTATAGTGGATGGAATCACTCCCGACAATTGATTTTTTGACAAATCAAGGGATTCTAACTGTTTCAGCTGCCCAATCTTGAGAGGGATTACTCCTGTCATATTGTTTTTTGACAAGTTCAGCACAACCAATTGCAATAGACTTGTTATTTCTTCAGGAATTTCTCCTATTAATGTGTTGCTTGAAAAATCAATAATCCTCAAAAGTCCCAGATTACGTTTGTATTCATAATGTCTTCCTTTCCACTCAGCCCATGCCTTGTTAACATAGTCGGCTTGATGTGACCAACCGACAGTACCCGATATCAAATCAGTCAATTCTCCTTTCTGAATCATAGCAGTATAATTGTTGAGGCATTTTGGGATGATTCCAGAGATGTTGTTTAGAGAGATGTCTAATATCTGAATATTGCTTAGCTGAGACAAAAATGAGATGGTATGCTTCCATTGAACTCATTGGATTCTAGGGAAAGGAATTTCAGAGATAAAAAGGCTTTCTCCCATCCAAGCTGGTATTTTTCCATGCAATTTATTTCCACTCAGGTCTAGAAACACCAAAGCAGAACACTTTTTTAAAGACAAAGGTAGTTCTCCAGAGAAGCTGTTATTGCGTAAACTCAATGTTTGAAGCATCGATAGTGATCCCAAGGACCTAGGAACTCTACCAGAAATATTGTTGTTGGCCAAGCTCAGAATTATTAATCCATTGAAAGGGATTGAGCAATTAGGAAGCTTTCCTGATAATAGGTTGTTTGAGAGGTCAAGAGAGATCAATTGCCGATCTGCAATCCTACATATAGCAGAATTTGGCCCTGAAAACCAAGTTTTTCGAGAGATCTAAGGATATTGTGTATGAAGAAAAAGGTTGGTAAGGGGCCCTCAAACTGGTTGGAACTCAAATCTACCCTGGAAATTATAGGATATTTTGATGAGAAATCTGGCAACATACCTCGCATGTTGTTACGGGAAAGGTTTAAGAACACCAAGTTGGAAGTAGAAAGATTCAGAAAACCAGTTGGGGATTGTATCTGAAATTCCCGAACCAGAGATATCTAGCAACCAGAAATTATTTTGATTTCGAAACCTTATATTGAGGAAAACTGAGGGCCCAAATCGCAAGATGAAAGATACATGGCATCTAATTGAAAAGTTGGGGTCCAATATAGAATCAAATTTCAAAGATAGAGAGTTATGAGATAAATCCAATACCCAGTAATTTGGAGAGATTTGAAAAATGAGCTTCAGACATAACACCTTGCAGAGAATTCCCCTCAACAGACAATTCCTCAAGTAGAGATAGGCTTCCAATACTTTCAGAAACATTCCCATCTAATCTATTGTCAGTAATCCACAACACTCTCAATGATGAAAGCATTGTAACATCTGTTAGTGATCCTCTCAGTTGATTCCTAGACGAATCCAACGAATCAAGCTTTGAAATTTCTCTAAATCTTTTTGGTAAAGATCCATTCAGCTGGTTATTCGAGAGGTGCAACTCAGCAATGGAAGAGAATCTCGTGAAATCAGGCAACGAACCATGGAGTTGGTTATGACTTAATTGCAAATTCTGCAGCGAGTTCTCTGGGAAGGGATCCGCTGAGATTGTTGGAGGACAAAACTAGCTCGCGTAAGCTACACATTCCTCCAAAGGATCTTGGAATTCCGCCTTCAAGCTGATTCGTGAGAGATGTCATTTTTCCGAGGGCATCTGGAATCGAACCCTGTAATTGGTTGAATGATAGGCCAGGATCAACAAGGCTATTGCTGAAGTTGGACAGCCAGGGGAATATTGCAGAGGAAAGATGATTGTTTGAAAGATCAATGGCAGCAAGAGATCTTGAAGAATTGATGAAAGAAAGGCTTTCAAAACTAACTTCATTAGTTATTGCTGCTGAGATCAAGAGATTGCATGGCAACCAAACACCATATATTTTTATATTAATTTATGGATTAACTAATTATGATTAAACCTTTTTTAAAGGATTTTAAAGATATTTATTCTAGTATATTTTTATTTTTTATTTTAAAATTAAATATTTTTAGATTCATTTTTATTTATATATTGATATCAAAAATAATTTAAAAAAATAAAAATATCAATTTAATATATTATTTTAATAAAAATATTTTAAAATTATGCTCGTACTCTCAAAAATCTCAAAAATCAATAAGTCGGAGGGTAACCGTATTTATAATTTTTTCGCTCACCATGGGACCTACTCATCCACCCAATATGTATATCAAACAGTTGATTTCGATGACAAAGCCACTTATCTTCATCAAATGGTAGAAAACAAAACTTGATGTGTATGATAATAGTGTGCACTTAAAAATAGCCAAATGAAATCTCGCTAATTTCTAGGTGTCAATCACAGGAAATTTGTCTGAAAATATAGCTATTTGCTAGCTGCGATCAGTACTCTACAGAAAGCATAAAGAGAAAAAAAATAACACTCTTTTCGTCCCATTTCACCTTCACAATTTTTTTTCAAGTCTTTGGAGAGAAGGAAACAGAGGTGTCGAGAGAGAGAAACGGTTTCTCCTGGTGGGTTTGCTCACATAGCTGTCTTGAGGGTTTTGGGGTTAAGAAATAAAAAAAGGAGACATTTTTATTGTTGGTAACCAAAAAGCTGCGAACTTTTTTCTTTTATGTTATTTGTTTTATAATCCTTCTCTCATTGCTCACATTTGTTTAACCGGTACTTGTAACTTTCTGTGCTAGTCTTTGTTTGGTTGCCAAGAAACCGCGAGAAAACATTTTTGTTGAGCGTTTCTAAAACGGGGTTAAAAGGTTTTTGTTTTCGTCGATTTTATTCGGGTTTTATCTGAAAAACCATTAATCTTTTGAGTTTTGATGATGGTGTTTTATTGTAGAAAACAGAGGAGGTTGGTCTAGTTGTTTGTACTCCAATTTGTTTTGACGAAGCCTTTAAGGGTGGGCCTGTATGTTGCGTGGAAAGAGGTGAAAACTTTAACACAAACCTTTCAAGACTATTTGATGGGAAATCGAACGACCTTTTTTTGAAAATGGGTTTTGGTGTTTACGAAATTTGATCACCCCTGGTTTTATTTTATCAGTATATTTTGTTGTTGCTTTTGTTGTTTTTTCACTAAAAAAAGCTCTCCTTATGGTTTATGTTTTTTGGGACGAATGGTAAAAATGATGATAAAATACGAGAAAACGGCATTCATTTCTTGTGAATCTTACAAAGTGTTGGGGAATGGAGTGACTTTTAAAAAATATACAGAACAGCAATATTAGTATAAACATTTAAAACAAGGTAGTTTTTTTTTTTTTTTTTTAAAAGGTTCTTGGCTACCAATCAGAGGATATTGAAATTTTATTGTAAGCTGTAAACACTTCTGCTTTGATTCTTATTTGTCTCTTGTTAAAAAAAATGCATTTAATTAGGAATTATGATATGCATGTTGTCTTGCTAATAGGCCTTCATGTTTGTTTGCTTGTTTCCCACGAACACACTAAAATTAATTCCAGAGTTATTGTCATGAATTAAGAAAGAATGTGATTGTTTTTCGGACAAATTTTGTTATACTCAGGGTTCTTTGTTCTTGATTGGACCAAGTGGCACTGAGATAACTGTTCTTACGTTTAATGTGTTGCTAGCTAACACTTGTAGTGCCTTAGAATAACTCCTACTGATTCTCACCCACTTTTTATGCTTGATAGATGGGATTTAAGGTGCAAAGAGGATTTTTGACTAACTTCGGCTCTTTGTTCTTGGGAATCATATTTGATGGGTTAGCTAATTTCATGTCATTTTGCTTTCCTGTTTCAAGATTAAATGACTGCATTCATTTTTTCTGTGATTTAGGATATGGCTGATTTAGGGTGCTTGAACACCGACATTCCCTTTAATGTGCTATCCCGCTTGCAAACCAAAGATTTGCTGGGATTGAAATGTGTCTCTAAAGGATGGAAGCACCTTATATCTGATCGCTCTTTCATCCAGGCTCAGTCACAAAGGAAAGAGCCACTGTCAGGATTCTTCTTCCAGCAGAGGCATCGGTACTGTCCTGATGACATAAAAACTATTACCTATTTTCCCGTTGAAAGGAAAGGATTGCAGCAGGATGTCTTTGCTTTCCTCCCTCGGGATGTTGTGGTGTTGGCGTCATGCCATGGGCTTGTTTGCTGTCGAAGTTGCTACCCCTTTGAAGATCCAGCTATCTATGTTTGCAACCCCTTGAACTGTGAATGGTGGAGACTGGATTGGAAGGAACCTGACAAAGAAAGCTTCATTTCTCTGGCGTTCAATCCCTCCCAGGATATCTCTGTCAATTTGACTAATTTCAAGGTTGTTAGACCAAGGCAATTCGAGACGGAGCAGGGGGGAGCATACTTCTCATTTGAAATATATGCCTCAAGGACAAGGAATTGGAAGCTATCAAAAGAGGTTTGCTGGTGTGATAACAGTTTATCCAAGAATGGAGGCATTTTTAGTGGAGGGATCTTACACTGGATCACTGATGGCGACCAAATCCTGACTTTTAGTGTCGAGAATGAACTAGCCTTGCTGATTTCAACGCCTCTCCCAGTTGGAGAGTTTAATAGTACACCCCAAGCTTGCATTGGAGAATCTGAAGGTCAACTGTATTATGTACTGATCTCTGAAGAAGGATTCCATGTATGGATTCTTGAGGATTACTTTGATTCTACTTGGTCTCTCCGGTACACCAAAACTCTCGGGCAGATAGAAAAGGAACACTCGGGCTTCTTCGTCAACTTATACGACAGAGTGATGCACTGGCCGAGAATTGATGATCGCCCATGGATGGATCCGTTGGCCTTCAAAGATGGGGTCTTGGTAGTAAGGATATCTAATACCATCTACTTGTATCATGTTGACACTAGCAAAATGGAGGAAGTTTGCGAGACTTCAAAGTTTGGTGCAATGTCCTGGGCTTCCCCCACAGTGCTTCCCTATACCATGAGCCTGGTTCCTTTAGGTCTTCAATTGGGGTCGCCATAATTTCCATCCTCTGCTAGCTGTGAGCTTGTGAATGGTGAAGTTGCAGTCTTCAAGATGCAGCGTGTAGGCCTGTAATTAACAGTTCTGTTTCTGGATTTATATAGCTTAGGAAAGTAGTTCCTGACAGGATTCTCGAATTAGCAGACCAGTTTTGAATCTGAGCTCTTTTGGATCTTCTCACTGTTAATTAAGCTCGAAGGAATCCCCATTTGTCCATGATGACTTGACTTTTGAATTACCATATAGTTTCAGCTTTACTAGTTATTTTTTAATATCTTTAATAATCCTTTGTTGTTCTTGTAAGTTGATTTTAATCGATATTCCCCTGTTGATCATCATGCTCTCCTGCCATGGGAGTTCGGAGCTATTCCTCAGAATAAGATGGTATTTACACAATTAGCTAGTCCTCTTTCTAGGACTGGATTTTGATTTGAATGTCGAACAAGGTGGGGGTGCCGAAGCTCAACAATTAGTGCATCTCACACACTTTTCCTGCAATCACAGCAAAGCGCTGAGAAGTCTAGATTAAGGCTGTGAATATAGTGGAGTCCCTCTTTTTCAGGGATTTTTTTTTTGTCGAATATCACCAGAAATGTTCTAATTTTTTTTTGCCTGATCCGTTTTGGGTAAATATTTTTTTTTAATAATAAATAATTTTGTATTATCAATTATATTTCTTAATCTGGCTATTTGATTATGATGAAAATTTTACGTGGAGTCTCTTGATATATATATATATATATATATATATATATATATATATATATATTATGTTTGTATATTATGTTAAAATTTCAGAGCAATTAAATTTTTTAACATCAGCATATCAAAATAATTTAAAAACACTAAATTTTATTAATTTAAACTTAAAAATAAAAAAATATTTTTTTTTAATTTTTTTTTTCAAAAACATTTTTAAAAAACCCTCCCAAACACCCCCTTCTTTAGTATTGTAGTAATGATAATCTTTAAAATATATATTTTTATTTTTAATATTAATTTATTAAAATAATCTAAAAAAATAGTAATTATAAAAAAAATGGTAACATTCCAGGACAGATTTAAGTGTCAAATTTAACCATATGAAATAAATCTAACTTATCAGTTATCACTACACAATAAACCATTAATTTTGAGACAGCTCAGCACCTGAGTTATTCATCATAAATTCATAAAAATATTAAATTATAAAAATATTAAATTATAAAACATATTTGAAAATTTAAATGCTAGATATATTTTTTATTTATAAAAAAAGACCAAGTAATTTGTTTTTTTACTAAACATGAACGAAGTTATAATTTACAATAGTATAAATTATATATGTTGTCATTAATTGGATTTGAGGTAGAGATAATTATTTTTCTGTCCAAACTAATTTTTTTTAGGGATAGTTATTGTTAAATTGATTTCAAATACCCTGTTTTTTTTTAAATTATTTTTTGATGTTTTTAAATTATTTTCAATGTGATGAAATCAAAAAATAATTTTTTAAAAATAATAAAAAATATTATTTTAATATATTTTAAATATAAAAAAATACTTTAAAAATAAGCTGAACCATTAAAAAAAAACGTTGAAATAGAATGGGACTCAAGCGGGTAGTCAACTTCAGATAAAATCTGAAATAAAATAGAGTTTGAGCTGGTAATAAATATTAAATAATGCTCTACCGACTCTACTTTTATATATATTTAAGTTGATAAGAAATTATTTTATTATTATTATTAAATATAAAAGATATATGTATGTTCGGATAATAATATTCTAATTAATACTAAATATCTAATAAGCTCGGGTATTGCCTACTTGATCATAATTATGGATCCGAAGGATGATACGGATAATACTAAAAACCAATCCGTGAATATTAATGGTCATCCTTAATTTGAACATAGGATTCTCCGTAGATACGTCACCGTTTTCATTTCTCCGTAAACACCAATAAACTCACTAAAAAATCTCTTTCTAAAAAGCACACCAAAACAAATAAAAATTCAGAAAAATTCCATTTTAATTCTTCAATAAAAAAAGTCGTCATGTCTTCCACCACCGGCGGCGTCCCGCAACTCTACTTCTGCCACCAGTGCGACCGAACGGTAACAATAACACCATCACCAACCTACGCTCTCTCATGCCCTAACTGTAGCGAAGGTTTCCTCGAAGAAATCGATTCTTCAAACCCTAGCCCTAACCCTTTCGATGCTGGTCTCGACCCCGCCCTCTTACTCGATGACTTGTCCTCCATTTTCGGCGGCATGAACCCCACTCCTCGATCATCGACCACCTCAACAACAACAACAAGCTCCTCCACTGCGTCGCCACTATATCAAGATCTCGACGGTTTCAATCCTTTCGTTTTCTTGCAAAATTACCTGCAAACCATGAGGGCCGGTGGAGCGAATATTCAGTTTGTGATTGAAAATAATTCTGGCATGGGCGGGATGGACCCCACCGGATTTCGTGTTCCGGCAAATCTCGGAGATTACTATATCGGACCGGGGTTAGAACAACTAATTCAACAGCTTGCGGAGAATGATCCTAATAGGTACGGAACTCCGCCGGCGGCGAAATCTGCGGTGGAGAATCTTCCTGATGTCAAGGTAGTAGAGGAATCATTACAGTCGGATTCGTCACAGTGTGCTGTTTGTAAGGATAATTTTGAGCTAGGGGAGGTCGCTAAACAAATTCCTTGTAAGCATATCTATCATAAGGATTGTATCATGCCTTGGCTTGAATTGCATAATTCGTGTCCCGTTTGTAGATATGAGTTGCCTACCGATGATCCGGATTATGAGCAGAAGAAAGGGAATGGGAGTAACCAAAATGTGGGTGGTGGAATTAGTAGTGGTGGGTCGCTTAGTGATGGTGATAATATTGATGGTAATGCTCAGGCACCGAGAGATAGGAGGTTTAGGATTCCATTTTCATGGCCGTTTAGTAGTGGTCGGTCAGCTGGGATCGTCGGCAGAGGCCAGCAATAGCCGGAGTGGGAACAACAATGATGGGGATTCAAGAGGGAATACCAACTCTGGATCCGAGTCTAGAGAAGAGGATCTTGATTGATTGATGCTGCTGGGTACTGTTTCTTGTAAACATACAACTTTTTCTTACTTATTTCTAGTTTCTTATTGTTTTTGCTTCTCCTTTTGTTTCATTTAGTAATAAGTGGTTGTTGTTGTTGTTAATGCTTGTCAATAATAGTCTGGTCTTATTGATGGTACACTTTTTCTTAATTCAATATCTGTGATCTAGATGGTTGTGGAATGAATTGACGACACAACTGTGAGTTAGGAGTTTTCTGTGTTTAGCTGATTGTGAAGCAAGTGTGATTTACATAGTATCTCTAGAGCCACGTTATTTTTGTTTGGTGAAGATAGAATTCTTTTGCCTATATGGTTATACGGTTCTTACATTGAAAATAGGATTTTTGAAGTTTTGATGTCTGCATACAGTGTATTTAAAATTGCTGTGGTGATCTGGCATGGTTGCTGTAGTGTATGGATCTTTGTTATTTTGTTTGTCTGATCATCCTTTTCATTCTCTTTTACATTTGCATATAAAATGTCAAGATGAAAGTAGGATTGATGAGATTTCCAGATGCGTGGCATTAAAATGTGGTATGACAGGGCATGGACACAACAAAGTACAAACTATTGAATGCTTCTGACTCTGATTTCTTGGGAGCTCTCAATTGCAAGCAGGCTTATAGTGCTTGCCTATGAGCATAATACATGAAAGGTACTGGGGTGCACATTCAGAGTACATGACTTTGTTGCTTAGCCCTCCAAACTATAATAGGAATATGGTGCATCTGCTATGGATTTTGGAGTAGTTGAAGAGTTTGGTGTCATTGCAGTGGGTTTGACTTGGAGCTTTCAAGCGCTTGATTTTGTCCTTTCATTTATGTCTTTTTTTATATATAGAGATTAGGTATTCATTTGAATATCTAGAATATCTATATTCCTTGCTATTCTCTCATGCTGAGAAGACTCTGGCAACCAACAACCTGATGAGGAAGTGTGAGAAATCCGCAAGTGATTTTTACATCAATGAAGCAGTACTCAAGCGCATACTCCTTGAAACAATTATGATATGATTACTTGTATCTTGGATGGCTAATAATATAGGATATCTCAGTTAGCTAGTGCTGGAGGTCATATTCTGGGGCCTTGTTAGTAGTAACAAGTTAGATTGGATAAAAAAAGTTCCTGCTTTTGTAGCAGCAATCTGATGGATTCCCTTCAAATTTCTGTGCATGCACACGCTCATGTGGATTAGCTTTGATGCTGTTGTATCTGAATTGTGGTATTTTTATATGAGGATAATATTTTATTCTTAATTGCGCATCCTATAAGACATTCATCTAGATTGGCCCCTTCAACCTTTTCATGTTGTCTGGTACTTCCTGCCACATCTAGTTTTTATGTCCTTTTGAATCAATGAACGAAGCATCACATGATAAAAACATCTTTAAATTAGGCTGTATTATTTTGGTGTTTTTGTGCATCTAGTTTTAATGGATATTAGATTCATTGGTTAAGATACATCAGCTGTAGTTCTCTTGCGGAAAAGTCATAGCTTGTATGCCCTTTGTTTTCCTGTAATGAAAGCCAGGTCACTCTATCTTGTCCTAGCTAAATGAGGCATTTCCATACGTTCATTGATTTGACGGCTTCAGTACCAAAATAAGAAAAGGGGAGAGGGGATGTTGGTGTCTTTCCAGATATCTTGTTCAGGTGAGTTTTTTATTCTCTTCTCTTTCTGCAGGATGCAAGTTATATCTGGAATGGTTGTTGAACAGAGAAAAAACTTACGCACATTCTCTTTTCCTTTTCATGCTCCATGCATGTTCTGTAAATGCTGGTTTTAAAATTATTGTCACAATTGTTGCTAGCTCCACCCTCTTAGGACAAATTTATGCACAAATTTGCTTGGTTCTGTGAAGTTCTTTTTTGTCTGAGCATCATCTTAGACCCCTGAAATACCACTTTTCCCAAAAAACTATTGTAATCTGTTTTTAAGCATTAGAAGTGCATGCTAATCCTTTTGGATGAACTCAATTAGAATGTCAAATATTAAGCTTGATAGCAGGTGGGGTGATTGCGTGCTGGTATGATTTGTTTTAGGCGGTATGCTCTTATGGTGTACCAGAGGCCTGAGTTAGTTCATTGATTTATAGTATTGCATAAATTGTTTAATTTTGTTTAATTTAGGGCGCCAGGGTTTTCCTTTTTGGTTCTTTCCCCCCACATCTTCTCTTTCTTTTATGCTTTTCGACTCCTTTTTTCTTTCCTTGTATGAAAGGGATGTAATGCGTTATGAAAAAGCTTAGAATTCCACCAAATAAAAAATCATTTGGTTCAACTTCCAAGTTCATACGTTTAAGATTTCTCTGGTTTTGGGTTATAGAAATTCCAGGTTTTAGTATCCAATGTGAAGGGAGCTTCATAGATCAAGTATCATCAATTAGAAGCAAGTGAATTGAAGTTAGAAGGAAAAGTATGATTTGGGACACGAACACCTATCAAATTTGTGTATTTTTTTAAGCAAGCATCATCAAAGTTTGAATAGAATAAAGAATTGCAACTTAGAAGTTACAAATTCCAATTGTGAAGTAAATTATTGTCCCATCTCATCCCTGATAGAACTGGTTCCCGTAGACTTTACAACGGAAAGCTCATTAGTAAAAGGTGGCATGTTGCCCTTAGCTGTTTTTTGTTTTTTGTTTTTTGCTTTTTGTCTACGTCAATCACCATCTTAATTATTTTTCTGTTTTGATTTTAGTATTATTGTGTTTGACATGTTGATGTTAAAATGAATTTAAAAAAAAAATATTTCATTGTATATATTGAAAAATAACTGATGCAACAGCCAAAGTCTTGTAATTATTTTATCAAAAAAAAATGTTTTAAGTTTTGTAATTTGAGGCTAAACAATTTGGGATCTTCGATTGGAGCGTACATTTCACTTTTTTTCCAAAGAACTCAACCGATAGATGTAGCGATACATCAGCAATTAATTGTGATGATTAACCCCTTTTATATTTATAAATAGCAGTAATTAGTATAGTTGTCATTTTAATATGAAAATTCGCCTAGAAAAGTGGTGTAAATTATTAGGTTTTCAGATTAATTCAATTTAATTATTTTAATTGAATTTATGTAAAAAAAATATAAAGTTGACCCTGTTTAAATCTCACCAATCAACAAATTACAAGTCAATTACATTTTATAGTTAAAATTTCACTAGTCAATTAAATTATAGATCACCTCATTCAAGTCAATTTTCTAACTTTAATTGCTCTGGATCACTCACTTAAATTATAAATCAACTCATTCAAGTCAATTATATTTTTATTGCTTAACTTTGAATAGTTTTGGACCACTTATTTCTCAGGCTAGCTTTATCAAAAACATTTAAATTTAACAACTGTTATAATTAACAGAGGATATTGAAATTTTATTGTGGTACTGGTTTCGTTTATCATTGATTATTTTTGCTTAAGCTCCTCAAAATAAAATATATAAAAAAAAAAATCATACGTCGCAATATCTCTCTATACATACATACATACATACATACATACATACATACATACATACATACATACATACATACATACATACATACATACATACATACATAATTATTATTTTAATAAAAAGGATAAAAAATGAGTGGATGGACCATTTATCCTAAAGGTCGAAATCATCACATGATGGATTGAATTTCGAATAAAGGACATGGAGAGAAATTCAAGGGTGTGGGCCCCCCGTAGTCGTTCATGGCTGGGTTGCATCGTTGTGTCGGTAGTCGCTCTGTATTAAACCAAAACCGCGTGCGTCAGAAATTTGTGATTACGTTTCTTACAAGAATTACAAGAAAACCATGATACATGTGCATGCATCCATACATAACATACAGGTAGATAATTCCCACAATTTTTGGACTTCGTTTTTTCTGTCCCTATAGTTAGTCTATGCTACCACTCTTATCCTTGTGTTTTAGGAAATTATAAATTACTTATATTTACATTCTTCTTCTTCAGACTTTAACATAGCTTTTGAAAATAATACATCAGCAATGCAGAGCTTTTGAAAACTTAATTATTTTCTTAAATTATTCCTTTTACTTTAAAATCTTTGTTTTATAATATTTTCTTGGTTGGTATTATTACGTATTTCAAGTATTTTTATTTGAAAGGAATGATTTTGCTTTTTTATTAATGGAATTTTTTATTTTATTTCTTACAAAAAAGATTGTGATAATATTTTGATAAAAGTTTTTAAAATCATAAAACATAGTAACCCTATATTTCCTTGTTTTTATTTGTTTTTATAGATAAACATAATTTGTATGATGAGTTTGTTAGTAACTAGTGGATCCAAGATAAACATTGCTATAAAAGCATACATCTTTATATTTAAATGCACTAAAAACAGAGCTATAAATCTCAAGTTATTATTTGAGTAATACTGAGAAATCCAAACTGTAGATATAGAAATGAAACAACAATAAATCTACAGGGACAAAATTGAAGTTTAACCCATAACATATTTTAAGATAAATTTTATTCTGCTACTGATGTTATTATTATTATTATTATTATTATTATTATTATTATAAAAACGAAGAGAAGTCATGCTACAAACAAAAAAGCAATCCTACCATTTTCTTCCTAACAAAAACAAATCAAATCAAAACTTCAATAGCAGAAAAAAGAGAGGAAATTTAGACCAGATTCGTGTTGTACGGTTGACCTTTTTTAAAAAAAGTTTTGGTTTTTTTAATATTTATAGATTATATTTTAATAAATTTTTAAATAATAAAATAATCTCTAAATAGGTCTTCATACACAAGTAAAGGTGTCTCCTCGTCTTCCCTCAGCTTTGCCTAACATTTCAGGTTTCGTGGACTCGCTTTTCCTCTGTCACTATCTTTAATTGTTTTTCCGAATAAAATAAAAAAAATAAAAATCAAATAGGACAACCTCGGGCGTGTAAATTATTACTACAATGTCAAAATATAGAACAGCAAAAAGCAGAATCCCATGAAAGATTGGCAGAGTAATATAACCGTGTTCCATTTCCAGACACCCTCTGCCAAACCCACCTTATATTTTTTATATTTTATCATCTTCATTTCATTTTCTCATTATATTCATACACCCCATTCTTCACATTTTTTTTTATGATCTAAGCACATAATTCTACTGTTGAATCTTTCTAATTAATTCTAGTCAAGGAAACACAAATTGGGTTTCTTTTTCTTTTCTTTTCTCTCCATCGTTAGAAGATAAAAAAAAAGAGCAGCAATTGATCTGTGTGTTAAGAGAAAGAAACCCAAATCAGATGTCTCCTTCAAATAGTAATATTGATATTACTACTGGAGGAGGAAGAGGAACTGCTAACAGCAATGGAAGCAGCAGTAATAAGAATTATATAGAACATCACGTTTCTAAGAGGGACACTCTTGCTGGTGTTGCCATCAAATATGGTGTTGAGGTGGGTGTTTTCTTTACTTCTTCTTGATTTTCTCTTTATGATCTGTGTGATTTTTGATGATTTGGTTGATGGGCACTGCTTATTTTATGTTTTTATGAAGTGGGTTTTAGTTAAAATGTCTTATGGTGTTAGTTGTAATATGATTTTTAGGTGGCAGACGTCAAAAGGTTAAATGGGTTATCTACAGATCTTCAAATGTTTGCTTTGAAGACTTTGCTCATACCATTACCAGGAAGACATCCTCCTTCTCCCATTTTGTCTAATGGTTCTGCTTCTCCAGGGTAATAATTAACTGCTATTCTCGCTCTTCTGTTTAAATTTGGCAATTTCTCTGCAGTGTTTTTGTGTTTTCTTTTCATTCTGGAATATTAGCTTTTAACTGTATTATCTACTTTTTCCATTTTGATTTTGTATTTGCTGTGATTTAGCCCGTACTCCTGGGTTTTGAGTTTCGACACCATGTTTCATCTATCTTTATTTGCATCATGCATATAATTTGCACTCTGCATTATTACTATAAGATAAGTTGTTAAATTATTGAGACTTGCAAGAAGCACATGTAAATCGTCTCTCAAGTTGATAAGAATGGTTGCCCTTCCAATGTTTATAACCCTGCCGGGTTGCCATTTGGAGTATCTCTCTCTTCATTGGATTACCAGTTTCCTCATATGGATTCAAAAGCATTTTCTTAATTAATATCCATATGAGGAACTTTTATATGCTGGTGTAGTATGGAGGCAATAAGTGTTCTGCCCAGTGTTTTTCTCGTACTGATGACCAATCCAAAATTAAAAACTCTTCTTGCATTATTAGCATATTGTATACTTCTTTTCTGGAGCACATTGTATCCATCTAAATGGTGAAAGTTGTGCTTCCGTCCTGAAGAATGCTGTTTGGATTTATGGTCGAGAAAAGGCTGTTTGGTGGCTAGAAATAGATGAAACCAATGGTAGAACTTTGGACAATCATGTCCAGGAGCAGAATGCAGTCAACATTCTCATGTTGAGCTCAAAGCTCTGGAAAATCCTCTGAACATTGATCCCCAATAAACCAGGAAAGTCTATGAGTTTCCACATGGGAAAGTGAAAAATTGATTTCCTTTTTGGTTTTTATGGATTCTTGTTGGTTGTATTATGTTCCTTTTCCTGTTCCATTACATACTGCATCCATACTTGTGATGGTAGTGAAACATTGAAGCACTGTTTCTTGGAACCTAATGGGAAAATGAACAAGATAAAAGGAAAAGAAGGAAGCTCATGGAAATTCCTGCTCTGGTTGAGCGAAGTGATTTGAGCTTTGATTAGACTGTGGATTGAAGGGTTGAGGAACAAGGGTCTGACTCTAGTTTCTCCATCATATTTTGTATCACATGTGTTACTTGTTATTGAGCTATGCATAAATTGAAGAACAAGTTCCACAATAAGTTCCGCCACCATAATTTAGCAACTGAAGTTGCTTGACATTGTGGAGCTCTGCTTCTTGTGTTGGAGGTTAAATGCCTCCTTAGAGTGCTTGTTAAATTGCACTCTGAGGATTTGGTATATGAAGGTTTGAGACACAATCTCATTAAACTGCATCTATAACTCTAATCTTGGTTTATAGTCATCTGGGATGTCTAGTGTGCTGTTCTCATAGCAAGTGGGATTCCTGTTGTGCATGTCATGCTAAAGTCAATTTTGCATACCTTTCATTTGTATTCACTACATTATAGAGGTATTTCTGTTATAATTCAAAAAAGTATTTGAAAGAACTGCATTTACCTAATCTTCACGAGGCCAGTTAACTAAATTTCTGGATTTGTTTCAGCCTCAGTGTTCTTAAATATCTGTGTTAGCTATATTCACATAGCTATAAAAACTTGTTTATATGCAGTGGTTATCTATAGAACTCGCAGCCACATTTGCTTTGTGGTGTTGATTTTGTTGATCCCAAAACTCCCAATATATAAATATGCAAAGACACCAGATTTGCATTTAGTAATAAGGCTATAACTTCTTGCAGAGGAAATGACATTGACAAAACACCACCACGGCCACGCCACTTGAATTTGTTGGAAACACTTGAGTCCTTTAAGCTTAAAATCACCTCAAAAGAAGGTTTCTCCAGCTATGAGCACTTTACAGAAGTTCTATGGTCTCCAATCTTCAAAAAAGAAGGATTCAGCTGAAGGTATGGAGATGGCTGTTTACAGAACAGGAAGCTTGAATTACTTAAATGATGGGCAAGCTTCACCTATATCTGACCCATTTTATAGCAATCACGAATCCATAAATTTGGCCAATGGTTTCTTGCCTGAAAATGGTTTGGTGGCAGAATACAAGCCTCTTTCAGTAGCTAGAGATGGGGAAGTTGAGAAATCCAATGAGAAGTCTGTTCGAAGACGCCAGAAAGCTGAAGCTGATCCTAGAGTTGGAACTCCAGAAAAGCTATTGAAAGAAGAGAACAATGGTGGAAGTAGTGCCTTTTCACCTGTAACAGGAAAGAGTCTAGCCATGAGACTAAAATCAGCAAGCAGAACATCGCTGACTGCTGAATCAGAGTCAGGATGGTTCAATGCTCTGTCGGTGGGCTTTGGAGATTCTATAATTGCTGACGGGTCTGTCGGAGTTCGTAAATCATCAAGCACACCAAGTCTGCTGGACCAGGAGAACAGTAATTTCTCTTCTGTTTGGCCATCTTCAAAGTGGAGTTTGACGTCTGATTTACAAGCTTTCTCAACTGCAGCCATCAGTATACCAATATTTGATGGCATACCAAAGCCAATTTCTGGACGTAGGAGCAAAGCTGCTCTTGATTAGTACAAGTCCTCTGCAATCTCGTAGAATCGATTTGTTTCTGTACTGTGTATCTTTTGGGATTGGATGTCATTTCTACCTATTACATTCCAGGTATAGCTGCTATGGGAAATCGAAATAGGATCAAGGCCAAGAATACAAACAAAGGTTAAAGAAATACAATATAACGTCTGTTTTGACTATTCAGTGACGTGCTCTGTTTAAATGTGGATAGCATTCAATTCTGAAGCCGCGGCTTCTTGAGAAAAGCAACAAAAAAGAAGGTAAAGAATGCCTTTTTTACAGTGTTCCATTTCGGATTTGTAATGGGATGCTCAAATCTAGTTCATAGTCGCAATTGTCATATAGTATTTGTATACGAAGCCATTTGTCCCAATTGTTTTATATAATGCTCAATCGCTGTACTGGATTTTTACGGAACGCATTTTGATTTCTCGGAGAGGCTTTCTTTTCCAGTTTTCATCTCCTTATGATTCTACATTAAGCAATCATTATGATCTGAATTGAATCTGTTGAATTGGGAGTTTATAAAATGAAAAGGGTAGGGCAGAATCAAAGCCTTAACATGGATTCTACTGGGGGACTTCTGTGGTTCATGGTCATGTACACACGGTGTTTAGCAGACAAGCAAAAGTTCCAATTTCTCTAAAAGATGGGTTTGTGATAAATAGATGTGATGCCTTAAAATGCCATTGCCATCAGCTTCTAGCCTAGATTGAAGAGTAAATGGGAAGATGGGTACAGCACCGTGGGAGTTACCACACTTTCTCCTTTGAGCCTGAAAGAGTGGCGAGTTTTGATGTTCCAGAAACTTTTCCGATTTTGAAAACAGATTAAAATTCCATAGTGATGAGTTTCTAATGTTCAGGGTTCCAAAGGGTGATTATTCATGGTTGATGCAATAGAGTAACCAGTAGACTAGTGACTCCAAATTTTGTAACAACATTGAAGCGTCTCAGCAGTAGAAATAACATCTTTTCGTATTTATGAAAATTCATGAGCATTGTTTTCAGAAGATGAACCAGACAAATATTCTACATTATTTTGGCTTTTTGAATAAACAATAAGATCACCACAACTATCCAAAAGTTATTCCCAGGAAGAAATAAGTCAACAAATAAATAAACAAATAGCGTCCACATGCAAAAGAGGATCATATTTGCACTCGTGCAGGAAATGTAGCACAAAATGCCCTAAAAATCCATTTTTTTTTCAAAGCAAGTACGAGTGAAGTGGCCTGCAGAGTAAAGTAATCAATACAGCATTCGTCTAGGGAAATAAAAGAGCATGTGTCTGAAGTATGGACACCATTTCCATCAAAGTATTTTCCAACACCAAGCATTTTCACAGCTCCCCTCCGCTTGCACATCATCAGGTCCTGGAGATGACCAATTTTTAGTCTTCAAATTATCTCATGAGCCTCCGAAACCGTCCATCGTGAAAACAAATAACAAGACACCATGACTCATCTGCATCCATCCATGAAGCAATATCAGTGAATGCTAGCATACTGGAAGCAACTTCCTTTGTTTTGCTTATTTCTTTTGTTTTAGTTATGCTAAACAAAAAGTATAGTTTCTGTGGAAGAATTAAAATAATGACAATAGGAAGAATTTCCTAGACCAGATGATGTAGAAAAGTATAAGTTATCATGGAGTGCATAACAAAGGGTAAAACACTTGGGCAAGAATTTTACACCAAGATGCAGATGTTACAACAAAAGAAACCTAGTCTCATGATCTGAAGGCAAGGGAGGATTCTCCTGGATGCAAAATTTTCAAGGATAATACTTTGGGTTGAAGCTAATCAAACAGAATTCTGATGATCACTATCCATTAAAACATTAACAAGAATGGTTTGTTTGGCATCCATATCCTAAAAACAAGATACATCACAGCCACTGAAACTGATCTGAGTTTGGTGCAAGGCTCCAAGAAGTCAAGGGAAGCCTCCAAAGAGGATAGTCAACGCGTACACTAGTCACTCTCAGGACTTCAGGAGAAATTGGAAACAATCACGCATAACAACGACATTGCTTGAGCTAGCCACTTAACAAACCATTCGTTTCTAAATAGCTTCCTATTCTAATCTGTAGACAGTTGATACAAATTGGTTGAAACTAAAAATCTATAATCATTCAGCACCTCACTGTAAAGAGGAAACTGGGGTTCATAGGTAATTTGAGGTTTCTGAGATAATTTAATGGCTTGTGAAAAAAATCTGCAACTGCTAGCAAAAACTCAGGGTATGCAGATAAGATGCAGAACAAAATAAGGTAAAAGTTAACACATAATCAAGTTAACATAAGAGAATTTAGATCAACACATGTAGGATAAAAAATAACACAAGGATAATCCAACACAACCAAAATTCAATGCTAGTTTCTTAAGCAAACACAACTACGAACTGAAGATTATTACTACCATTCAATTAACAATGATCAGGCCTTCATAAGAGTATATTAGCACAAGAGGCATCATAATCACAGTCCCTGCCTTGTGCACAGTATATGGTTAAATGTGCATTCAATAAGTGAAGGAAGATCCAGCCCATACTCTAAACAAGACACAACCCATTAATGCAGATTGGAACCTTGAAGGCAGTAACCAGAAAATCCTAGAAATAGGGAGTAATGTGAAAAGGTAAAATCCAATGTGGAAAACGTCAAAAATCCCAATTTAGTTAATGATTAAATATTGGATAAAAGACCACAGAAGTTAACCCAGTGCATTTGTCTTTCACTAAATGAAGAAATCAACACTCATCAGAATTAAATTAGACTTAGAGACGCACTTCTGAAATGTCAAATCTTGATTTGCAGGAGAAGTAATGATAAAGCATAGTTGAAATCTATGCAGGACCACTAACCTTGAAATCTAGATGGAGAGAGATTTTAACTTCTTGATGCGCTTAGCGGCAAGGGAAATGCCTTTGATTACTTTCTTCGTAGATTTAGCTCTTTGTTTCATCTTCTTCTTTGCAGGCATCGCCCTAACTGGACCTGGCGGCACCCCCTTTTTAAGTGCACTCCCTCTAGGGGTAACAGAAGGTGGTATTCTCAAACTCTGTGGTGGTAAAGGAGTGCTGGGCTTCCAGATCAAGTTGTTTTTCATGGAAAACCTAACTTTTTTTGCGCTCTTCTCTGTGCTCTTTGCCATTGCACTTGTGCTGGCCTCAGCATCTTCTTGGCCAGCCAATTCCGGATTTTCAGATCGCTTCCCATCCACACTCTTTGCTCTCTTTCTCTTTTTGGAGACATTACCATTACCAGTGACTTTCGGAAAATCACAGGCACTAGCAACATCCTCATCCATGTCCACATCTGCAGCAACTTTCTCAAATTGCCTCTGAAGATTTGCTATCGCAGATTCATTAAACTTTATCAAATTATCATCACCAGTCTTTTCTTTACTCGAATCCTCGCCATTTGGCATATTCCCATTCCCATTCGCGTCGGTCATTGAATCACTCTCACTGTGGGAACCGGAAATGGCATTCCTTTTCTTCTTCTTATCCTTTTTGCTATTGCCATCTGACTCCTTCTTTGCCTTTTTGCTCTTCTTCAATTTCTTGCTACCAGGCCCATTAGCAACAGCATTACCATTCAAACCTTCTACTTCCATCCCACAATCAATAGGAACCAAAGTTGGCACCTCCTCTTCATCTTCATCATCACCATTACTCTCTGGAAGTGAAACCTTGATCCCTGAGGCCACAAGATCCTTCTCCAATTTCAAAAACACTTCATGTAACCCCAAAATCACTTTCCTATTCCCTTGGCAACACTCAACCGAAGAACCCAACTCATAAAACTTCTTCGAGAACTCCATTACCAATGCAATTGAACCCAAAACCACCACCTCATCATTCTCCCCGACATCATCCCCCTTCTTCACCTCCAACAATTCCCTCCCCATCTGCAACAACACATCAAACACATTACCCTTAATCTTTCCTAACAAAACCTTATCACTCACCCTCCCCATTACACCCACAAAACTCCCAAAAATAACCTCCAAAACCGCCCTCCTCACCGGCAAAAAACCTTTCAATTCCTCAACAAAAACTGAAGCAACATGATAATTAACACCATTTCCTAACTTATCGTCAGCTAAAAAACCCTTTTCAACAAAAACCTTCATAAATCTCTCCACAACACTCAAACCCCACTTCTTCTTTTTGAACAAAACAAACAAAGAATTCACGAATCTCCTAATCAAAAGATAAAACTTATCTAACCTTAACCCATCAATACCAGACCATTCCCTTCTCAAAGTAACTATAAAAACAGAGAAATAACTGAAACAAACAGATTCATCATCAATAACAGAAAGTAAGGAACTCAGTTTGTTGATTAGTTGGTTCTGAGCTAAAGATTTATCAGCATGCCACATGCAGTAAAACAGTCCTTTCCAAATTTTCTTCATAGTTTCTTCAGAGATTTGACGCTGTGAAGGCAACCATCTGTTCAAAAGAATCTTTAAAGATTTGTTTCGGGTTTTTGTGTCGCTTGAAGCTAGTTGTTTTATTAGGGCTTTTGAAGTTTGACCTTGGATTTGGGGTCCCTCCTCCATTGTTCTAGATTGATGAGAAGGAAAGAAGGTAGTTTGAGGGAATTCTTGAGGTGGGTGGACACTGGAGAAGGATTCTTGTCTGTGTGAATCTAAAGAGAGACAGAGAAGGCTGTATACGCTGATTTATTTTTTCTGATACGTGAGTAACGTGACAAAGTCATAACCCTAGGGGTAGTTCGGAAATATGTTTTAAACCAGCTAACGGTTATTTTAATTTTGGGAAAGTGTCCAATTAGTTACCCAACTACATACTTATTCTCAATTAAGTCCTCCCCACTTATTTTCAATATATAAGCTCATGTGGTAAGAGAAATGATTTATTAAAGAACGGTTGGCCGCTCAACCAATCAAAACCCATATTAGCATACTTTAAGCATGATCTTTATATTTTATTTTGAAGATTGTGTTTAATTTGTATTTATATGTTTATGAGATTAAAACAACTAATTTTACACAAATGACCATTGTAGTCCATTCATCAACCCATGTTTCAACAAATAATATTTTTAAAAAATAAAATTTATTTATATCAAATAAAAAAATTATAAATTACATTAATCTATTTGAAAAACTATAAAACTATAAATTAATTAAAAATAACTATTATTTAAAAAAATAAACAAACAATTTAAAAAGATCAAAGAGGGGTATTAATTTAAATTGAAATAAAAGAATTAAAATAAACCAAAAAATACATACAAGTAGAGTGTCAATTAAAGATTTTGTAAAAAATAAAAAAAGTGAAAAAAAAGCTTCCTTGTATTAGGACAACTACCATTTCCAATTCCAACCCATTGCACTTTGTTTTTTTGCGCAACAAGGGGCATGTTATTTGCCACTTTCTATTTAAATAAAATAAAATAGATAATATGTTACCATTTGATGGCAGGAAAACCTATCAAAAAAAATATGTTTTTTACTTTTAGACCAATAAATCTCATTTTCAATCATATTTTCATATGAAAATAATAAATAAAAAAACACCTTGAAAACCTTAACAAACCCATTTATGATTTTCAAATGATAAGGAAAAATCGATTAAAACTTGCAAAAAAATCATAATTTTTCAAACCTCAATCTACTTTTTCTGAAAAGATGAAGGCGAAAAACAATCTTTATCAAACCTTTATTGTTGAATGAAACCTTTTAACTTTCTTTCTCTTTTATTTCTTGTGAATTTATCTTTTTTCTCGCAAGTCTGGAGACTTGAAAATGAATAAAATAAAATTTTGAATTAAATAAATAAAAAATTGATTTTAGGTTTAACCAAGCATTTTCTCTATATTTTACATTTTAATTCTTTTTTTTTAATTTGGTTTTCTACCTTAATATCTATTAGATCATAAAAGGACTCGATTAAAAAAAATTGAGGATGAAAATAGAAAAATAGATGAAAATAAGAAGACAAAAAAAAAGAGAGAGTTGGGGATGAGTTTAGTAAAGTACTATAATAAACCCTAATTTTTTTTAGACGCATGTATAATTTTCCTTTACCTTCTTATTATTCCTTTTCTTAATTTGAAAGGAAGAAGGGGCTGGGCCATCAAGTATGGTGACTATTTCTATATCACAGAGCTGCAATGCTAGCCCAACAGTGACATGACCTTTCGTTTTTTTATTTGGGAATTAATCAAATGTAATTGTTTTTTTCTATTTCAAGACAAAATATATGCTGAAAATATTGTTGAAGTTACTTTTACAAATAATTTTTAGTTAGAAAAGTATTAAAATGATATTTATTTTAAGAAAAAAAATTATTTTTGATTTCAGTACATCAAAATGATCTAAACACTTTTGTGAAAAATAAAAATAAATTTTTTATTTTTTTTCAAAAACACTTTTGAAATACAGTGTCAAACACGCATATAGTGCCCCCAGTTGTTCAAATGTAATAGTTCCACCTAGTTGCAACCACTGACTGAAATATATGCTTGAAAGTGTGGTTGAAATTATTTTTAAAAATATTTTTCATTCATAAAAGTATCAAAATGATATTTGTTCGTAGAAAAAAAATTATTTTTGACATCAGCATATCAAAATATTTAAAAACACTAAAAATTTTTTAATTTAAAATGAAAAATAAAAATAAAAAAAATTAATTTTTTTTCAAAAAAACTTTTAAAATAGTGTAAAACACCTCCATAGTCCCCCAGCTGTTCAAATGTAAAGGTTCCACCTAGCTGCAACCATTGCCGATGAGAACAAAAACATCACAGCAAAAAAGTGTTTTGGATTCAGAAAATATGGAGAAATCAGAAAAGGCTCTTAGGGCCACACCCCAATTATCATTCCTTAGATGGCTTGTAAACGTCAGGAAAACCAATCATTGTTGTTGTAGTTACAAGTTACAGGTACAAAACAAGGTGTTGCTCCACTAGAATTCTTCATGGAATGTAATAGCATCTTCTTGCTCCTCCCATCATTTTACAGAACAACCTTAGGTGTAAGAATAAATTGTTCTTCATTCATATTTCTTCTGTTAGGTGTTTAAATTCATTTCATTAATTCATTCCAGGCAGGAAATGAAAATTTTCTGGGCTGGAGCAACTTGTTTCCATACAAGACTAGCTTCTTCAGGATGAAAGGATTCCTACTGTGCTGATAAAAAAACTGTATACTGTCATTTCTCAACTTCTCTTCTGTCAGATCAACTTCATTCCATTTTAACAATGAAGAAAGCGGTCCCATCTCCCTGTTACCTGTAAAAAGAAGTTCTGGCACTCAAAATCTATGAGCTGTCTGACATCTAAAGAAATCTTATGCAGTTGGCTGCAGATTTTCGTTGTATCAGCCAGAATTTTGTTTCTTGTCTTTTGTCACAGAAATGATGAAATCCATTACAAATTGGAACAAATGAACAGTGTAAGCATATCGGCAGTAGGGGTCATATTATTAGCAACCTGCCACATGTTTCCAGCATGCTGGCGAGGAGGTGGTTTGGATAATCATTGTGAGGTGATGAAATCAGATCATATTTGGATCCCCAACAAGATGTTTCCTTTTCACCTAGAAAGGTAAAACGAGGCCATTTTATACAGGCCCCAACTCAAGCATTGACCTCAAAATGGCCAAAGCATCATGATTTAGGTACAACAATTGAAACACGACAACAAACATCAACGTATCTCGGAGCCTGTAGGCATCAAAATTCCTGACAAAGAAATGTTTCTATTGTCCAGACCAAATGGGGCTCTTGATCGGTGAGCGTGGAATGATGTTTGGACATCATGCCAAGAAGTTGCAAATAATTCCTTAATTTAGTTCTGTTGGCTAGTAAATTCAAAGTCAGTCCCTTTGTAATTCTCGCAATAGTAAAGCAAAATCTAAAACTTCAAAATATGAATGTTTCTCCGTGAGCATGAGCCTAGCTGCAGAGTCAAACAAATGCTATTTCTGGCCCATCAGAAACAGCCTAGACCATAACCCTGCCCAAGCAGAACTTGTTTAATCCCATGTCTACAGTTTCAAGAACATGTGATAATAATCAACATAATTCTAAGCAAAGAACATATAGCCTGTATGTTCAAGATTTTGCAGACAACCTGTGGAGGTGGTGCCCATCTCTCACTGTCCGTTTCCCTGTCAAGAGAAGCTTCTTTGTTTGCTGGCTTTAGAAATCGGATTGATTTCTCATGGCATTCTCCATAGTATTTGTTTCCCTGAGATTTATAGAAAAACACTTCAACTATGCGGTTGAAAAAAAACAGTTTCAAAAAAAGCGCTTTTTGTGTGTTGCAAAATAAGCAGTTAAGTGTTTGGTTACCAAACTTTTCATATTGCTTTTAACTTGTGAAATTACTTTAAAGGGTATATATATATATATATATATATATATATATATATATATAATTTTTTTAAATATTGTAAATTTAATAATTATAATAATATAATGTAATTAATAATCCATGAAAAAACAAATATTATTTTTTATTCTCCCATCAAACTACTTGCAATTTCATCACGAACATATATTTTCCTTCAATTAGGACTGATCTGTATCTACACATTTTTTTTAAAAAATATATATTTAGAAAAATGGCTGGGCTGAGGGCAGCCCAACCAAATTGGGCTGGACTTGGGCCGGGCCGAGTGCAGCCCAGCCCAAGTCCAGCTTCTAAGTAAAACGGTGCGCTGCATATTGCGTCTTCTTCGCGCGACAGTGCAGCGCACCCCTGTGCACGTGAATATTTCACGTGCACAGTGGCTTCCGATCGACCACGACGAGAGCTTCAACGGAGGATACCTACGGGTAGAGGAGGCCCAGGTGGTTCTTACTGTGGTGGTGGCGTCTTAAATGGTGGCCTGTGGTGGCCGGAGGAAGCGTTGGAAGGTGGCGGTACTGTTCACCGACCACGACGAGAGCTTCAACGGAGGATAACGACGGGTAGAGGAGGATGAGGTGGTTCTTCCTATGGTTGTTTCATCGTAAATGGTGGCCTGTGGTGGCCGGAGTCAGCATTGGAAGCTCTCGGCTTCCATGGCTATTCTGTTGAAGGGCAGAGAGAGAGAGAGAGAGAGAGCCATGCGAGAGAGAGAGCCATGCACATATCAATTTTCTTTTAATTATCGAACATGGATTTGTAAAGGATTTGAACACACCTGTAAAGGGCAGCTGCACAAATGTTTTGCATGTAAATGAAAATGGATTTTGTATCGTGGTTTCCATAATCACGAATCGCATATAAAAAAGCATCAATTTCGAGCTTTTTTTGAATCGTTGTTTTGGTTAAAATTTAGTGTGGGTCCCATATAAAAAAAAGTGCTTAATTCCTTAACCAAACGGCAAATTATGATGCGATCTGCGAATCGCAAATCGCACCACAATGCCAAACACCTTGTATATATCAGTCAGGGAAGGATAATCAGTTCATGTGACCGAATAGTCAACTGTACATAAAGAGCAGCAGCCTCTCTAACCACTCACATCTGCTGGGAGAATGCTATGTAAATCAGTCAAGGATTGACCACCGGTTAGTCCATAAGAACAAGTTTACAAATATTCCCATGCAAAATGCAGTAGTTTGAAACCTTGACTTTGTTGCCACTAACAAGAATGCCATATCCAATTAAAAGATTAATCAGGAAAAGATGATGAGGGTTTTTCCAAGTTTGATAAAATAAATCAAATTGGTGGCAAAATCTCCCAGCACAAAGTGCACCAAGATAAAATTGTTTCTAAATTCTCGTAAAAAAGATCTGGAAGAATGGAACCGTTTTCGGAGTGCATGCTCGATGTCTCTACATCAAAAGAAAAAAGAAAAAATAAAAAAACACGAACCACTTCTCTTATCTATTCCATGCTTCAGGTTTTCCTGCTAAGTTCTATGAGACAGCTTTACTCGGCGAGTAAATTTTAATTCTGCACTTACAAAACCCACCTCAGTTATTACTCAAACCTGTTTAAGACAGTAAGTGACGCTAATAGAATGCAGTTTCTTTTTCAGTGCTTTACCTTTTAAACCTGTCAAGATAGCATAGTAACTGCTAAACATCCTCACATCCATATGAGGAAGAACAGAAGGATTGATAATCTAAAACAATTAAATGGATCAAGAAAGCCATCTACATAATAAATTACCTCAGCAGTAGTAGTGCTGTTGCTGCAGCTTTGTTGTACATGATCAAGTTTGAACTTTTGTTGTTGACAACACGTGTTTGTGTGTGAAGGAGGTGGAGTTGGGTGGGCAGCTTACATCTCGAGTATGTAAATCATTGTTTCTGAATTTACTCGAAAATCATTGTTTGTTATGTGCGTGATTGTCTGGGTTTTGTTTCTGACGCCAGTTTTGGTGTTCTAATGACGAAACAATATTAATTATCGTGAAAAAATGAAGGGCAAATTACAACAAAAATGCATTAAAAAAGGAATATGTAAACTTGGAGGGTAATTTATATGTGATGAAATTAGACAATAATAAAGAGACGAAAAAAATTTCTCCAGCCATGTCCAAGCAGCTCAAGTTAGATACGCAGTGTCCTTCAAAATCCATCGAGAAAGAAAATAACCTGAGATTGTCAAGGAAACAAAATCCAGAAGCTGAATCCATTGCACATTTCTGAAACCAGAACCCTGGTCCAGGCAATAGATCAACGCAATAGATACGCCTCCAATCTAAATCAGCATTGTCTTAAAGCAAGTTAGTTTTACCATAATCACAATGCTTTCGACAACAGTCAGAGCATACAAACTAGTTCACTTGCTGATTATGTTTTGGGCCCCATAGCTTGCGGTGCATAATAAAAGTGATAATATCTTCTTTCAATTAAGATCTATAAATTACTCGAAAAAGTCAGCAAGTTACATTCGATACTAACTAGTCGAGGATCTGAGATGGTTTGTCTGCAATATAACATGACATAGTTCGAAATGGATGAGGAGGTGAAGGGCTATTCCAGATACCAAAATTCAGGTTCAGAAAATTTTAAAAGCCTTGAATATTGAAAGCTCAACCTCTTACATATACTTTACTTCTAAAGCCAACTCTCTCTCCCCCTCTCTCAAGACTCGATTGCAGTCCAACTACCAATTTCTTTCTCGCCCACATGGAATGAGAGATTTCACCACCTATTATTTGGTGGCTTGACCTTGTAGATACGAACTATCCAATTAGATGTCGTGAATGCCTCTTCCAAGTGTTCAAGTTTAATGTCCTTATTTCCAATTTCGACTCCCCTTGCTCGATCATACCTGCCACAACAGAGAGCAATTACAAAAAGTAACAAAAATGATGCGTGCTAAAGCCCCCAGTACAAAAAAAATTTCAAAAGAAAGCGAGTCCGAGCAGAGTAATCACCAGGTAGTACCTTCTAGAAATACCCATTGCCACCCAACAAGTGAAAATGCTAAACAACTTGCGAAAGAAAAGACAAGAAATGTTTTAACTTACCCTGGAGGTTTCCCATATTCTGTTACCAGCTCACCAAATCGATAGTAGGATAGCTTATACCTATTCACCAACAATCAAAAAACAATATTTAACTTCTCTAAACTAAAAAAATTGTACCACACTAGGTAACACATGATCAATATTTGATCTTCAATTCATTGAAGTAATACTTTTTTTTTGGATGTGAGGAAACCCCACTCCCGGGAAAGCGCACTTTATGAACCCAGATAAACGAGTAAAACCCTGACTATCCCAGGCTTCACAAGCCCTCTGTCATCACGTCACACCCCTTGGAGACTGAAGTAATACTTTCTCAATGTTGGAATGCCAAAAAATATCCTCGAGGAAAATTATTGTTCTTTAGTTCACAATAATGTCAAAGGTCAATGTATCAGATCAACTCTATCGAAGACCCTTGCTTGTGGGAATCAGTCCAGTGAAAATCTAGGAAATTTCCTTGATAAAGTAATGCAATAAAATAATCAAGAAAGGCATAGTAATAGCCAAAGACATTGAAAATGACTAAGGCATGCAATTTTAGAGGAAAAGGAAAACTTGAGTGACTATGAAAAAAGAAAGATTCAAAACCAAAATACTGGTAGTAATTTTTACTAAATATTACAGAATCCATTCTAACAGAGAAAGCAGAAGTGCAGAACAAAAAAGTATATGAAGAAATAACAGAAAAAATGTATACCTTGTCTGAAGGACACATCTTTTATTAGAAGGCATGTTCTGTTTTGTCACTACTATTTAGATTAGTTGGCCTGACAGCCCATATGTAACTACAGCATTTGCAAGAGAGAGACATCCAAATAAACTTGTATGACTGTAAATCTTTAAGATTAGGTGTGGGTATGAGATGCTCAGATCAGATTCTTTGTCCTATCTTAAATGATGGATGCAATGCCCTCATACAGAGGAAAAGAACCCTCAAACTCACACCCTTACTCTACAAGAAATCTGACAATTTTTGCAGTCTCTATGGGCAGAACTTCCAACAAACCATGTTTCAGGTTAAATTATGAAAATAAAAAATAAATAACAAACACTCGAGATCAATTGTGGAGTTCACATCGATCTCACCTTGCAATTTTCTTTAAGATGAAAACAACTAAGATGCATAAACTTACATGAGACAGTTCAACATCTTGGGAGCTGCTCCTTTGTCAACACGATATTCCCCATTGACAAGATAGTCAGGTTCCTTAATTACAGGGAATACTCCACCTCCAATTCTCACCATCCACAAAAACCTAATGCAAATGAATAGCTTTATTAGACTCATGAAAAATACATTACCCGCAAACATAAAGAAGATTGGTGTTATCAAAGAGAAGCTCATAAGCCATAAATGAGAAAAGCTAAGGAGAACCATCTTGAAAAGCTTCGGCAATTTGTCCAACAAAAGAAATGTTACATATAGTCTACGGTTTTAAAGGGGAAACAAATGCATTTAGGATGGCATAAAACCACTTCTCCAGCCTTCAACAGCTGAATGGCATCAACATCTGAAATTAAAATTACAGTAAACCACTCCCTGAATGGGCAGATAATGTCAATGGCAATGCTAAACTATCCAAATTCAAATTATTTAGAAGAAAGCAAATGATAGACCATAAACTGATTCAGGATCTTATAAATGCAGATCACGTTAAATTAAAAACATAAACTAGAGCCTTACTTGTTGATATCATCAGAAGAATACCCTGTAACACCACCAAAGACAACTAGTACATAATTCACATCAAGTGATCTCATTATCTCATATGCCTCATCTTCATAAGATGACATTGCACGGCCAACAGTGGCAATGTGAGTATTGTTCCAGGTATTATTGTCAACAATAACTGTTCTGTTCCCCATGGCAGTGATCTGATACCCATAATCCCACCATGACATCACCTTAGCATCTGCAGGAGTATTCTGTCGAAGCCAATAGTATGCCTCACGGTAATCATCAAAGATGACCCTGTTTCCATGGGCACCCCTTGCAGCCAAGACAATTGAGGGAGACGAGTAGGCCTCTGAGGTCACCCAGGTGCAATGTATAGCATACCTACTGAGCAGGTAAAAAGCACCGAAAAGCAATGCAATAGCTCCATTTCTTTGAAAAGGCTGAGACTGATCAGGCAAAGCCTGCTTGCACATCAAATACATCTAGCATTATTTTACTGCAACAACCAGAATAAAGCAAAGGGAAAACTAGCTCCAGTGCAATAGCACTTGATAGGAGTATTATTCAAAAGTTGTAATAGTCCAGATGTTCTGGAAGGAGTGGTGACCAGAAAACAAATAATAGCAGCATTACTGAAATTAGAGCTTCATATTTTATTCAATGTTGTAAAGCAGCTCAGCAAAAACTACTTTCTTACCTATTCCATATAAAGGAGTAGCCAAGATCATTGAAATTATTAAATAAATACAACTCCAAAACTCTTAAATTTACAGCAATTAATATCATCAAAACTACAACGAGATAAGAACAGCAATGTGAGCCAACAGTTTCCTTAGAAAATATCATTAGCAAAAAAATCTTTCAGACTAAATGGATGAGTTGTCTTAAGATCAGTAGAAGGTCTTGGTATGAATAAAACACATCCTTTTCAGACTCTTAAAGAAGAGTTTATCATGGCTGAATAATAATGAAAGGTGTGCCAAAACCAACTTTAAACATTATCCCACAAGTGAAGCAGCATATAATGTTACTTAGATCAGCTGGTTTTCTAAAATATATAACAAGCTTATTGGAACCTTGATTTTGTCCACCATCTTATGGACAGTTGACACAAACCAAGAGAATAGAGAGATTCATTTCAGCCACAATAATACTGGTTGTCTTCATAAACAGGTCAAGAGAATGGAGAGGAAACATTCCAAATCAAGTGTAAAGAACTCACCTTAGAAGAACCCTTCCCACCACTTGCTCCTTTAGTAGAACCAGTTTGGGAAACCTTGCTCTTAGTCCTTAACAATGTAGTCAAATTCTTTATTGTGGCAGAAACAGCAATGGCACTAATGAGGCATACCGCAGGCGTTGCAACAAGAATTAGCCGCACCATGACACCAGCAAAATACATGCTTGTAAGACCATACATAACTATGAATATTGTGGCATCTGACAGCCGCTTGAAGCAGAAATACAGACCAGCAGGGAAAAGGAAAAGCAGGATATGGAAGTCAAACATGAAAGATGACCAAGCTGTTGGCTGATGCTCGGAAACAGATGCAATGATGGGAATGTGATCCTTAGCATATGTTGGGTCCAACAGAGAGTAAAATCTGCCAGTCCACGGAGAAATATACCCAGATGCTGTGCCAACTCCGAGAGCAATAGCGCCTACACCTACTGCGCAGGTCACAATAATCCTCAAAAGTGCTTCAAACTTCTTTTTATCACCTAGCAGGTGCTTAACCCAACCTAAGAAGTAAAACCCCTGCACAAACAGTTCAGGGCCAGTGAATATCCAAAGAAAATAAGTATTTTCTACTCTGACTAAAATAGTTACAACTTATACTGGTAGTATAAACTATCTTAATATCATTCACAGTTATAGGCATGACAGATATCCAAAGAAAATAAAATATTTATAGCTTATAATTGTAGTATAAACTATCTTAATATCATTCACAGTTATAGGCATGTAAGAATATAGATGAAGACTCAGCAAGTATTGAGCTTTAGCAGTTTTTGTGAGTATTTGGCAAAATCATGTAAATGGACCTGATAGAGAGACTAAAGCAACACAAATAACATGTTTAAAGTGTGACAGTTTCAAAACAAACAATAAATTCAAATTTCAGAAGTTTAACAATCTACAAAGCATCCATTTTTAACTTAAGACAACAGCGGTAACAATTCAAGGACTGTCAATTTGTAATGCTGCATTTAAGAAAAACTTCTGTTGCTTAGCCTCAAACTGGTCCTTAATAAACCCAGCATGAGACAAGCAATTCAAGCAAACTACACAATTTAATTTCAAATCCATCACAGCAAGTAACAAGTAAAAGAAGAGATTAAACATCAAACCTGCATCAAGAAGAACACACCCATAGCTGCCATGTGCTCCCCAGATTGCACATGTTGAAATCCAACAAACCGAATCTGCATGGCAAGCAACATTCCCAACACATACATAGAATTGTAGGCAACATACAACCTCATCGAATACCTCCCAGTAATCAATAACACCAGCACATAAAGTGGAATCAAATTAATAATAAAAACATAACCTCCCCAAGCCGAAACCATATAAAAATACCCCAAAGCCGACCCCAATCCCCACGCTAAAGACCCCGTATTCACTGCCTTAACAAACAAATAAAAAGTCAACAACAAAGCGAAAATCGCAACCCCCTCATTATCATAAGACCCTGCAACAGATCTCGATATATAACCAGGACAAATCGCAATCAATACAGCAGCAACCAACCCAGCACCAGTATCCCATATCTCTTTGCCGAAAAAATACGCAACAAGTGTAGTATTCGACGCGAAAAACGGTGCTGTTAACACACAAACTTCACGAATATGAACAGCAAAACGTAAAAATCGAAGACCCCAGTACATAATGGCTGCAGTAACCATTAATCCAGGATAAAGGGTTCCTCCAATGATACGTCCAAGAGGGTACCAACTCTCAGAATCGAACCAATTCCAAAATTCATAAAACCCTTTTTCAGTTAAGAAAAGGGTAGTTCGATAATTAAAATATGGATCAAATTCATGGATCATTGATTCATAACGTAAAACACTAAACAAACGAGTAATGAAAGCTAAAACATAGACTAAACAGAGGATTGAGACACGGATCAGAAGCTCTTGCTGTTTGGTTTTGAGTTTGAGTGATTTGAGTGAAAGAGTTGACATCAGATCTGATTTCATAGACACTGATGATGACGATGGTTTGTTCGTGCTGCCGTTAATGGGTTCTGTTTTGGTGACTGCCATTGTTTGTTTTTAACAGGAATTGAAGTGGGTTTTTGCGACTTTTATGGTTTGTGGCATTTTTAAGGTTTCATGATGATTGAGAGAGAAGCGAGAGTGGAGTTTCGAGCTTCGGGGTTTCAAGGAGCTGTGATGAGGAGGTTTTGGTTTTTTTTGTTTGGGTTAAAGCCCTAATCCCTAGATAGAGTGATTAAAGAAGAGGTTAATTATTGTTCGAAGATGATTAGGGATGGGATGGATGACTTGTCAATTTGTAATTGGATATAAGGGGAGAGAGATCAAGATTCAAAACTAGTCTTATTTGGAATTGGGAATTAACAAATACCTAAAACAAAACGGAAAACACTGTTCGGACACTGTGCACACACTCACAAAACACTGTGGACGCGAGCTTTTTGATCCGTAAGGCCGCGCGAGTTCGTCCACTCTATTTTTTTTTGTCTTTTTCCGCATGTGAACAGTGTAATGACGATTTCGTCCCTGATAATAAGACAAAATCACGGTTTACGCGGAGGGGCACGGGCGTAATTGACCACGAACGGACCGGTCCGGTCCGGTCCGGTCCGCCTGACACTTTTTTTTTTTTAATATTTTTGAAAATGTGTAATGACGTTCGTAGCCCCCGAAACGACAAAATATATTAATTCGGATCAGGGGTGTTTTAGTAATTGACCATGACGTTACTGTGCGCTTGCGTCGCGCTGCCCGGGCCGGTCCGCACGGGCGCGTCGGCCGCGCTTTTGTGACCCGGGTGGATTCAGCGGCGCGTGCGGCCCGATAAGGCGGTCAAAAATTTTTCCTCCGCCGGTGAAAACGATTCGCAACGCTTACCCGAATCTCATGGAGTGGCGCGTGCGATTCAAATATGGGACGTGTAGGGTCCAAAAAATCGGTTGAACGTTTATGTCCGCTTTTCTCTCTCCTCAGCGCCAAAATCAATTTTAGTCCCCCGAGTTATTGTGCATGCATTTCAGTCCCTTGGTTTTGTTTGATTTCTGTAATCCAAGTTTCGAATTCTTTCAATTTCGTCCTTGCATTCAAATTGATATATATGCAATTTGCATGTCAGTCCTTCTTCTTTTAATTTTTCGGTTTCCTATTAGATCCCTTAATTTGTTTAGTGCAGCAGGTTATATTGTTTTCAATTTTGTCCCTCATTTCAAATAATTAATAATAATAATAATAATAATAACAACAACAATTATTTCAATAATAATAATAATAACAATAATAATAATAACAATAATATCAATAATAATAACAATAATAATAATAATAATAATAACAATAATAATACCAATAATAATAATAATAATAGTAACAATAATAATAATAATAATAATAACAATAATAATAATAATAATAATAATAATAATAAAATAATGATAATAACAATAATAATAATAACAATTATTTTTGTTACTAATTCTTTTGTGAATATTTTTTTTGCTCTTCATAATTTAATAATTTTTATTGTTTTAACAGTGATGGTGTTAATTTTTTTTATATATATTTTTAGTCTTTCCCTAAGAATATATATAGGAAAAAAAAAATATGACCTACAATTTTTTTAATATAAAAAAATTAATATAAGTATTCTGAGATACATTTAATATAGTTATATAATAGTAGATGATCGGCCACACAATTACAAATAACCGATTGAAACACGTTCACAAGTTTAATTTTTTTTATTTGTAGAATAATGTCAACTTTTGTCCATGTATATATAAGTGTACTTAACACAATAATAATAATAATAATAATAATAATAATAATAATAATAATAATAACAACAATAACAATTTAATTTTTTTTAATTTGTAGAATAATGTCTACTTTTGTCCATGTATATATAAGTGTATTTAACACAATAATAATAATAATAATAATAATAATAATAATAATAATAACAATAATAATAATAACAATAATAACAACAACAACAACAACAACAACAATAATAATAATAATAATAACAATTATTTCAATAATAATAATAATAACAATAACAATAATAACAATTATTTCAATAATAATAATAATAACAATAACAATAATAACAATAATAATAACAATAATAATAATAATAATAAGAAAAATAACAACAACAATTATTTTAATAATAATAATAATAACAATAATAATAATAACAATAATATCAATAATAATAACAATAATAATAATAATAATAATAACAATAATAATACCAATAATAATAATAATAATAGTAACAATAATAATAATAACAATAATAACAATAATAATAACAATAATAATAATACCAATAATAATAAGAATAAGAATAAGAATAATGATAATAATTATAATAATAATAAAAAAAATACCAATAATAATAATAATAGTAACAATAATAATAATAACAATAATAACAATAATAATAACAATAATAATAATACCAATAATAATAATAATAATAATAATAATAATAATAATAATAATAATAATAATAATAATAATAATAATAATAATAAAATAATGATAATAACAATAATAATAATAACAATTATTTTTGTTACTAATTCTTTTGTGAATATTTTTTTTTGCTCTTCATAATTTAATAATTTTTATTGTTTTGACAGTGATGGTGTTAATTTTTTTTATATATATTTTTTAGTCTTTCCCTAAGAATATATATAGGAAAAAAAAATGACCTATAAATTTTTTTAATATAAAAAAATTAATATAAGTATTCTGAGATACATTTAATATAGTTATATAATAGTAGATGATCGGCCACACAATTACAAATAACCGATTGAAACACGTTCACAAGTTTAATTTTTTTTATTTGTAGAATAATGTCAACTTTTGTCCATGTATATATAAGTGTACTTAACACAATAATAATAATAATAATAATAATAATAATAATAATAATAATAATAATAATAATAATAACAACAATAACAATTTAATTTTTTTAATTTGTAGAATAATGTCTACTTTTGTCCATGTATATATAAGTGTACTTAACACAATAATAATAATAATAATAATAATAATAATAATAATAATAATAATAATAATAATAATAATAATAATCATAATAATAACAATAATAATAATAACAATAATAACAACAACAACAACAACAACAACAATAATAATAATAATAACAATTATTTCAATAATAATAATAATAACAATAACAATAATAACAATTATTTCAATAACAATAATAATAACAATAATAATACCAATAATAATAATAATATCAATAATAATAATAATAATATCAATAATAATAATAACAATAATAATAATAATAACAATAATAATAATAATAATAACAATTATTTTTGTTAATAACTCTTTTTTATTAATATTTTTTTGCTCTTCGTAATTTAATAATTTCTATTGTTTTGACAGTAATGGTGTTATTTTTTTTTTATATATTTTTAGTCTTTCAAATAAGAATATATATAGGGAAAAGAAAACATGACCTATGATTTTTTTCAATATAAAAACTTAATATAAGTATTCTTAGATACATTTAATATAGTTATATAATAGTTGATGATCGGCCACACAATTACAAATAACCAATTAAAACACATTCACAAATTTAATTTTTTTTATTTGTAGAATAATGTCTATTTTTGTCCATGTATATATAAGTGTACTTAACACAATAATAATAACAATAATAACAATAACAATAACAACAACAACAACAACAACAACAACAATAATAATAATAATAACAATTATTTCAATAATAATAATAATAACAATAATAACAATAACAATAATAATAACAATAATAATAATAATAATAACAACAATAATAATAATAATAACAATTATTTCAATAATAATAATAATAACAATAATAACAATAACAATAATAATAATAATAATAACAATAATAATAATAATAATAATAATAATAATAATAATAATAATAATAATAATAACAATTATTTTTGTTAATAACTCTTTTGTTAATATTTTTTTTGCTCTTCATAATTTAATAATTTCTATTGTTTTGACAGTAATAGTGTTATTTTTTTTATATATATTTTTAGTCTTTCGCCTAAGAATATATATAGGAAAAAGAAAACATGACCTAGGATTTTTTCAATATAAAAAACTTAATATAAATATTCTGAGATACATTTAATATAGTTATATAATAGTAGATGATCGGCCACACAATTACAAATAACCGATTAAAACACATTCATAAATTGATCAATAAACTACAACAAAAAAAATATCACACCAAACAATCAAATAATTCACCATACAAATGGATACAAAAAAATATTTCCATAACCGATAAACACAGTTGAATAAAGAAAAAATTAAATGATCGGCCACACAATTACAACAAAACCAACGACCAACAAATTCCCAATTGACTACAGACAAACAAAAAATCTCTAATCGATATCATCTATTACATTTTTTTCGACCAACCGATTATATAATTATCAATCCAATTAAAACACACCCGGATAATCAAAACATTGCAATTTTGCTATCTATGAGTTAATTAAATCAACACATAATTCAAATCCAAACTGTGACTAAATTATTCTCCAAGCCAGTAAAATAATGTCAACAACCAACCAGATTAATGCAAACAAAAAAATAATCTATCTTTAATAGATTTCAGCGCTTACAATATTGCTATCAACCAATTAAATGCTTAGTAACTGTTAAAAAAATATTTAACCATCAACACATTCAGTTCAAGACAACAAAATATCATCTTTCATTCATTTTATTGATTACTGATTTACATCAACCAATTAAATAACCATCAAAACAATTAATACATACTAAACAATTAATCAATTATGGTCTTGCAATACTCAAATTACAATTCGCTAATCTTTCATAAATTTTATCAGCTTATAATTTTTTAAATTTCAAAATTGAATTATTATCCGAGTATTTAAAGCTTATAGCAATAATCAACTAATTCAATACATAAAAAAAAATTATAGCATGATTTAAGATTTACAATTCTCTATTTATCAACTAAAAAAAATTCTTTTATTACCACATAAATAATAAGTTTGCTATATATAAA